>DWNA01000017.1:0-81797 GCA_018249835.1 Heliconius besckei | reverse complement strand
AAGGATGAATATCAAAATGTCGCGGTAACGGTTGCGTAGCGACGCGACGGTTGTTATTAACATGGCAGAATAAATTGCATGTCAAATTAGAAAGTACTTTAAAATATATTAGTACATATGTGTAATGCAATGTTATATAGCCTATAGCATTTCTGAAGAATGCAGCTTTCATACAAAACAAAAACAAAGTAAATCGGACCAGTAGATCCAGAGATCTTAGCGTTCAAACAAACAAACTCTTCCGCTTTATTATATTAGTATAGACAGATAGCATAGATATAGGCTGATTCATTCTAATTGACTCTCACCGCAGGTACGGTAGGTTACATTGACACAATTAAGTCGAAGATGTATCTAATAAAACTTATAGCCTTATCCTATTAATGGACTAATCAAAACAAAAAATTATGTATACAAACAACCATACTTATATTGTGTCCATATAAAAAAATATATTATTCAAATATAGCATATTAAAATGTAATCTAATATATGTAATATTCAGAGACAGATAAAAAAACCCTCAAAAATGGTTTGTGGCATCATCATTCATATCTTAGACGTATAAAGAAAAAAAGATAGGAAAAAAAATTTAAGCGATTATTTTGAGGATGTGTCGTGTTTTTGCGTGTTACACATGAGTGCGGGCGCGAAGACGGCGCCTCGGCATTTGTCTCGGGTTTCAAAGGACACTCCGCGAGCGGGCCCTACCACGTTTGTTCGTTTACAGCGTGACAAATAAATGAGATAGAGATTCGTACTTAAATATTAAAATTGTTTATGTATATATATATTGCATAATAATAGTAATAAAAGATTATACTGAGATATTACATTGTTAATCCATATTACTGATGTACAATAATATAGATATACTATTTTAGATATAACAATTAATTAATTAGAAAATAATGTTTTAAAATTACCATGATATGCCTATATATGCTACGATTAATAACACAAATGAAGTTTGTAATTAACATTTTAGAGTAATTTAATTAAAAGCCGATGCTGTGTTTACTGGAGCAATTTCTTTAAATTTACTAAATATAAATGCAAAATAAAACGTAATTACAACATAAGCACAAAATAACATTAATTACTAATATTATTTGTACAGTTTTATATACATCCAAGTATGCGACAAAACACGGCGTTAAATTCCGCAACTTAAAACGCAATATCTCGAGAATAAATTTAAAAGGGAGTCAAGAAATGTGTTAAAAGATTCCCTTTGCGTACTCCGCTATGTTCGAAAAAAAACTCGAAACTACTAATACAATATATGTAGATAAATATGCAGTTCGATCGTGGTATCACTAAAACGAATTATTACCTAAATAAGGTTACTTTTCACTAAATAACTAGTTAGCTAAGCAAATAATTCTCCACTAAAAAAGAAAAATATCCTGAATATCCAATAATACCCTAAACATACAATTCATATAGAATAATTAATTTCTTATTATTCAATCAAAGTATCGAAAAAACATAGTGACGTTGTATTACAGTCGAGACTTATCTCAGTGTCATTTGCTCCACCATGAAGTGGGTGTTACATGTCCAAATTTATGATACATTCGCTGTTAGTAGAAAAAACGTGCCATTAAGTAGTCTAAACGGTACTCTGAAGATTTAGTCTCTTTCCAAAGAAGCTGTGACACATGGGAAACCAAGTGAATACAAATCTAATTCTTATTCTTCTAGCCGTAAGGTAGATAATACGAAAGATAGTTAATGATGTTAAATTTCTTACAATAATTCATTAAGCCATGCGCGCATCGTCGAGCCGTTATTCATAGTACGTTTTTGATAAATTGCAATTGGAAGTTATTTTTTTCGAAATCCTCGTTGGCTTCAAATTATTTTCAACATGAGTTCAGTGTTATCTTCATCTTTGATTTCTTCAGCTGTTTTGGTATTGTAGTTTCATTAAAAGGTTTAATCTTAAGGGAATATGGTTCATCCATAATTTTTAAATACAACAAGTTGTCTCACCTGCAAACCCACTTTTATTTAAATAGGATATTAGATATAAAATAGAAAATCTTTGTTCATCAGTTTCCTTTTGTAACAATATATATGAATTTCAACACTAGGAAACACAGAAGCAATTTCAATTTATGATATGAATACCATTAAATAGACACAGTCATTGTCGTTAGAAATTGAAAAGGAAAAGCTCAATAAGAGATATTTGTATCCCATTAGGTTTAAAATAGAGTATCTTAATTCATGAGTTGACTCTAGTAATTTTAAAATTCTATCCTAATGTGGTCCAAATGAACCATCCAGATCAAAGTAAACTAGTAAAATGGGGTAAGCCTCCGAAAAATCATGCTACACCACTACTAGGCACCACTAAGATCTCATCTGTTGGCGGGTGTAGTAAGAATTTGCGAAAGAAGACTTAAAAAATTCACAAACCTACTCGACTTTAGATTTAGCACTTGATAGAAACGTATAAAAGTACAAAATTCCTGAGTATATTCATATTTCGACACCCAAACCATATACACTCCAGAAACCTAAAGCGAATAGCTTAATACTAATAGAATTAACAGTTCCATGGAAAACAAATATACCTGAATGAACGAAAAAGAACGTTAAGTACTGAAAGTGTCTTCTCCATATTAATCGATAAGATTAGGATTAAATTTATTTATTTTCGTCTATCCCGAAGACTAGTCCGAACAATTATATAAGACATGTTGATAGTAAATTTATCAACGTATTATATACGAGAGCTACTGCTGCTACAGACAAACCTTCGACGTCATGGGGATGAATCGCTCAATCAACAAACCAACACTTTAACTCTTTCATTATTGATAAGGAATGCGTTTCATACATATCCGCCGACCGAAACCAGGGTGAGTTAGCATTTACTTATTACTGTGGACCATGTCTTGAGCGGAAGCGATTTTTTATACTATATAAATATTTATAAATTCAATATCTGCAATTCAAAAAGTGTTCGTTTGAAAACTAAATATATATTTAATACATTATATAGTTATTAGCTATCTATGACAATGTAGTCGTGAGACATATCGTTTATATTAAGAAATAGCAGTTGCGATACATAAACTTGATGTCTACATAAATATCTACTTATTTTACAAATAGAAAAAAAACAGTTTTCTTAAATATAAAAGCAATATCATATTATCTAATAGATAAGCAAGATCTATTAGTAAAATATACAGGTAAATTATACATTAACACTGAAAACTGAAAACATTTTTTAAATAGTCACATCGTATTCACTGAAAGCTTCACACTTGGAACATTACCGGGAGCAATAAAAACGTTAAACTCACTGGCAATCATCAATAACGATTACCATTAATCTGGCGGAGGATGACCGCGTACGGGAAGTAGGTGCACCGCTCTATTCACGTCTTACTTGCGTGGTGTCATCATCAAAATTATATTGTAAGAAATTGTATTAAGCAATATTATTTTAATAATTATTTCTTATATATTTTCATACTATATAAAATATATGTGCCTGATGAACGTTGTACTGCCCAGAAAGAAGCCTTCATAAGCATAATATACGCGTATATATATATATATATATATATATATATATATATATATATATATTTCATACGTTTTAGCTTATCTATTACAGTCTACAGTCACCTTCGGGATCCAAAATTGAGAACCACCTCATATTTGCAGCTTTTTGTCGTCGCTTAAATTAGAAGAGAGGACTTAACGTCGAGACTCTCCTTTAATTTAATTTCTACATATTCCATATTGATTGAATCTCTTATATTAGTTTATATCTATTAATGAATACAAGATATACAGAGAGTTTCAGCAATCATATTGACAATCTACGAACGGTATTCTGCCAGGAACAAGTGGACGGCGGTAACTTTTAACCGATACCAAATATGCCGAGTCATATCCCAGAGTTGTAGGTTGTAGACCGCAACACGCGAGCTACAAGAAATACTAAACAATTATATATGGAGGTGATAATAATTTTTATGTTGATATAGATATTTATGTATTTTGGTATATAACTCATCAGAGATCCTGGTACTTGGAAGATTAGTAGTCCAACTATAAGATTAATTTAATCAAGAACTAAGCATTTTTTGGTTTACTTAAAATTATTATAATTTAATTCCGAGGCCGTCGTGGCGCAGGGTGCAAGGGTGTGACTGTAACGCGGTGGTTTTGGGTTCGATCCCCACTCGAGGAGGTGAAGTATTTATTTACGTTTATATTTATATTTCTTCGCTCTGGTGTTGAGGCAAAGCGCGGCGTTGAGTTCTGCCACTTAACACGCAAAGCCTCCAGAATTGCACAGAAAGTGGGCAACGGAGTGTCTTAACATTAGGTTCCCTCTGCCTACCCTGCTGTGTGCGGGATACAGCGTGAAGCTGATTTTTTTTAATTATAATTTAATTAAATTAACCATTTAATTTTCCAACAAAAACAACTTCAACACCAACTTTCGTCAATAAACGAAGAAAAAAAAATCCTTGTTGATAAAATGACAAAGTGAGTTTGCCCTATCTGACTTCATTGTCAGGTTTGTGGGTGCGGTCGTACATACGAACTGTCATAGTCCACCGTGGCTTGATAAATGATCTCACAACTGCTACCTATTCGAGGAGATCTCATCGCGTCTTCATTTATGGTATTCAATGGATTCAGATCTTCAATAATAGTGTGTGGTACAAATTTATTATTATTTTTTATATATATATTTTTAACAGCGTCATCGTAATGAAAATTGAATATAAATTTGATAAATGCTTGCTTGTGACTTTTGAAAATGACTTATTTTTGAGCTTCTTTCGTTCGTTCCCCACTCTCCGCCGATTTTTTCGAACCATTGAGTCTTGAGTGGCGGAACTCAACGCTGGGCTTTTCCCTTGGTGATTTCCCATTTAAAATAAATATAATATTATGAGTTATTTAATAACCACACATAATATGTATGTACATACTCGTATAGTAGGAAAGCTTTACAAATTACCTACTTACTTAATAAACCAATCATTGTATCTTATGACTTAACCTCCGATTCAATTGCATTTTGTTAATTAATTATCACGAACAAGAAACAATTGATTAAAACAATTGACAACTTTTTGAGAATAGCTTTGTGATCACTCATTTGTGCCCCTACGCCACTGTCCTCATAAATATGTGCTTTAACGATTTTTTTGCAAGAATATTTATATTTAACAAGAATAAGTTAGAGCAAGCTATATATATATATACAACGCTAGCTTCCCAGCTAATATAAACCGCACGTATGTACGTATAGCGTTATCTTTGGACGTTGCGACGTGAGGTGCGATGATGTCGCGATATACCGTTGTACGTGGAGCGCCTTACACTAACTCTCCTAAGTCCTACTAAAAACCACAGTTTCTCAAATATTTATTAAAAAATAAATAGAGAGTGAACCAAAGCACTGGTCTACTATTCACATATAAGATATAACAATATTAAAATCCAATACCAATGAAATAAAAACAAATATCACTTTCACGCTGTATCCCGGTCACAAAAAGGTAAACCGAGGGAACCTAGTGTTATGACATTCCGTTTCCCATTTTCACTGAAATCTGCTGGCTGTATCACGCTGTATCCGGCACACAGCAGGGTAGGCAGAGGGAATTTAGTGTTAAAACACTCCGTTCCCCACTTTCTGCCAAATTCTGCCAATTCATTGAGTGTTGAGTGGCAGAACTCAAAGTCGCGCTTTTACCTCGACACCAGAGCGATAAAATGGAAATACAACTTGAAATAAATATATGAATAAAAATAAAAATTTAAATATTTAATTTCCTCACGTGGTATCGAAGCCACAATCAGTCGCCGTTACACACTTGTACACGACTGGCCTCATATGTCAATACCGATAAAGAAAATTATTGTATAATTAAAATTACGCTAAATAAAAATGACTTTTAATCTCTCAAAACAATTCCATATCTTTATTTGAAATACATGTATAGTCTAGTTGAGCTGTCGTTTATGATTCCGGAGCTACAGTAGAAAAGCTAAAGTAGAAAGCTCTTATATTAACTTAATTAAATATCCGATGAGGCCGTCGTGGGGCAGGGGCACAAGGGTCTGCCTATAACGTGACGATTACAGGTTCGATTCCCAGTAGAGGCAATAAGTAATTATTTATTAAGATTTCCATTTCTTCACTGCACCAAGGCAAAACCCCGGCGTTGACTCTCAACACTAGGTTCCTTGCTCTAGTGCCTACCTACCATGCTCACAGCGTGAAGCTGATTTAGATTGAATTTTTTTTTAATTAAATACCCTCAAATAATCAGCTTAATCTATCACAATTATGGTTAGTTTGCTCAAAAGCTTTACGCTTATGCTTTTTTATTGTCAATAAATAAAAAGCACTGGAGTAAATCGTCATCCATTCTATGTATAACATAGTGGGTACTCAACAAATGGATATGAACTTCACGCTACAGCGGTTTCAGTCAAAACGGGAAACTTTAGTTAACGGACCCAACAAATCTACTTATAAGATTGAAATCTTTACAGGATAATGATATTGATATACGTATATAGTAATGCAGGTTAATAAAAAAGAACTGTTATTTCAGTTTCTATGTATTTTATTTTATAATATAATAATTGAGTCTTAATATACCTAGTAGTTTCTCTACAATTGCAGTAATTTATTATTAAAAAGCAATGAGGTATTTTCAATTCACGTTCATCTTGAACATTATAAGGTCTCGTAATATCTACTAATATTAATATCCTATATCTTATAAAACAAAGTCGCTTTTCGTGTCTGTCTGGCGTTTCTAACTCTTCTTCTTCTAAACCACCCAACGGATTTTGATGCGGTGTTCACCATTAGGTCGAATACTTTTCAAGGAAGGTTTATATATAGTTTATTATTTGTACATTCTTATGTAAATTAACATAAATACGATAAATGTGTATAAAGTCCTACCCGTTGAGACACTTTCGCGCATGCGCTGCTTTAATGGTACGTACTACATGAAAATAATGTACTGGTGTATTCTTTCTTTTAATAAGATCTACTAAAAAGTCAGCGACGGCATATTTGTATCTTTTAAGAACGTAAGAAGAATTTGTAATTTTTAACGTGTAGTGATCATTTTTTTGTCTAAAAATAATAATTTCAATATATTTTTTATTGTAAAAATATCCCTCATATTTTTCCTATTATCCTTTAAAATACTTTATTCATTTTCTACGTTAAACGAAGATAAAATTAGCTTTTTACACTATTTCGAAATTGCGAATAGTTTTAGAGAAAAACGCATTTAATTGTTGACACATCAGCTGTATGTTACTCAAGTTTCACTTATCCCTTACTCTCAGCATATAAATAAGTATATTAGTTACGTTGGTCATTTAATGTAGATCAAAACTGTCTTTTACTGTTTTTCATTTTAATAAGTACAATATCAAAAAATCCTTGCTGCGAAACGGCTCGCCACTCGCCATGCGTCCGCCGCGCCTGCCTGCCTTACACGCATCGGTGGTTCAGTGGTAGAATGCGGGCGGCCCGGGTTCGGTTCCCGGGCGATTCATTCTATTTAATTTTCCTCACAGGCAGCCACGTAGTGCTTGCTTTTCATCAGGGACAGAATACCCTCTTCAGCATAAATCACAAGCTCGAAAAAAAACCTGCCTGTCTCTATAGCAACGAAGATTTAGATGCGTTTGCACGTATTGGATAATTCGAGTTGAATGTATTATTTCAGCGCGATATATTTGGTTTCATATTTTTTGTAGTAGTTATTAGTAGGTAGGTTTTTGTTTATAATTTCTTCCGTTTAAAAATAGTCATTTAACTATCTAAAAATAGTCATTTAAATATATTTTAATAAGTACTTAAAAAGATTACTAATCTTTTACGCACAGATTTTAAATTACGGTACCTACTAAAAAATCCTTGCTGTGTAAAACAATTGGAAAATCCTTATTGAAACTACAAACATGCGGGTTGCAATAGGGTTTAATTAATTTTCACATTATCTTAAGTGCTTTGCAAACATACATTATATGAATAATCCGTTAGTAAAAGCAGGCGAAACCTTAAGAGGGTCGCCTGTAATATAATAAATGTGAACGTTTGTGAGGATGTGTATTTGTTCCACTTCATACAAAACTACTGAACGGATAAAACTTTTCAGTAACATCGCCTATTCATCAGTATAATACATAAGCTACAATTTATGTGAAGATTTTGTGTAATTTGGCTATAATATAACAATAAGTTTAAACGGGTAAAGCCGCGTTTGGGTCGCTAGTCAATTATAAAGTAAAGTAAATATAAGAAATCAACAACAAAAAATCTAATTCATCACATGTTTACAAACCCTAAACGTATCAATAATTCAAAAGTGTTCGTGGCATGACTTATCCGTTATGCGTGCAATTATTATATGAAGTCACGGAACGCCAAAACTAAGTGGTATTCACTGAACTACGAAAAGGCTAGATATAATAAGTGTTATAAAGAAATTAAAATCAGCTTCACGCTGTATCCCGCACACAGCAGGGTAAGTAGAGGGAACCTAGTGTTATAAGACACTCCGTTCCCCATTTTTCACCAAATTCTGGAGACAATGTGTACAGTGTGATAGAACTCAACGCCGCGCGTAGCCTTGGCACCAGAATGAAGAAATGAAAATATAATAATGATATTTTTTGTTCATCCGCTGTGCACGTTCCCGCTCGCCACCGTGTGCTGAGCCGTGCCGAGGTGTGCCGAGCTCCTATTGAACTAGTCATTTTACACTCACAGAAAACACACATAATTATATTATTCGACATCTTAGTTTTTTGTTAACTACAAATTATGAACGATTGAAATTATCTCGAGGAGCCCATGATTGTAGGCTGGCGAATGACGCGGCAGAATATAAGGCGTCTATTTTTATATCCACTCATTTTTTTTCTTTGACGTACGTAGGTACATACTTAAATATTTTTTTGTGTAGATCCGTCGAATTTTTTTTTAGAAATCTACTAACGCTTAAGCAAACTCATATTTTACAATAACACAATCTATCTTAATTTATTTAATTGCAGAATAATTACAATATAAATGTTGTAAAATATTATTTATTTTTTTTACTAAACCACATGTCACAAAATGATATTATGTCAAGTTTTATTCAAAATTCAATTGTAACTTATTACTATACAAAGATTTCTCTTAAGATAACTCCGTATCGCACGTCTCCATCTGTTGTAACATTTGCACCGCTTCAGTTTATGAATATCATTTGCAAAATTAAGTGAGTTAATGCAACAAAAGTTATTTATATGGGATAAAAAGATATCATATAAATTATGATTTAATAACTTAATTCTCGAATGTTGCAAGAATAGACTACCAAAGGAATACGGCGATGGAATTAAAGTAATCGACTGCAGGCAGGTGTTGTGCCGATATGGAATATTAACAAAATATATTTTAAGATTCTTATAGTATATATACGTACTGACCATTTAATGTATTTTTAAAAATATATAATTGAGTCAAAGAAACGTATATAATATATCAGAATATTTTTATAAAAAATATGTACATATATATTTTTTGAATTACGGCTAGCACCACAGACAGATTCACACTTAACCTCCACGAAACTAATATTTAAAAAAGCTACGAATGTAAGCATTTAGTTAAAATTGTATTAATTTATTTATTATTTAAGTATACCTATAACAATAAAGCTAAGTCTAGAATCATTTAAAATTAATAGTGTGCTCTACAATTCAGAGAAAGAAAAAAATATGGGTAAGAGAAGGCCAAGAGTCGCAGTATCTTCAGGATATTGGTGATACCTACACAATTCGTTCTTATTAAGTTACATAGAAATCTTATACGTTTGTTACAACTTGTATTGCAATTTATATATATTTAATAAGTTATATTATGGCCAAATGATAACTTTGAGCAATTATCTTTCTTTATTTATATTTAATAAATAACTTAAAAAATATTATATAAGAAATTCATAAAAATCTCCCTACATAGTTGCTAATTACATAAATATGTAAATTGTATGCCGCTGCTATTAATTCTATATTATATAACATATTGCTTATAATTTTTATAATTTTAGTAGTTTTAAGTTTGTGCATAATCTAAACAAGTTGTGCCCTACAAGTACCTGGTTTATATTTAAACCACTCTTAACGGAAGCCGTCACTTATTAGGAATGTATGTCAAGAATATAGTGAGTGCTGCCTACATGTTGAACGAACAATAGCTTTACTTCTGTAAGAGATTTTTATTCATATGTGACTTGTGAAAAAAAAGTTGGGAACGTTAACGTTATTTTTTCATAAAAACTGCTTAGCCAGGTGTATTATACAAAAAATAATTGAGACTTAAGAATGTAATATTATTATATAGGTAGGCATTTTTTTAGCTTCACGCCGTATCCCGCACATAGCAGGATAGGTAGAGGGTACCTGGGAACCTAGTGTTAAGACACCCCGTTCCCATTAAGATACGCCGCCACTTTGCCTCGACATCAAAGCGAGGAAATGAAAATATGAAATATTTAATTTCCTTGAATGGGAATCGAACTCACAACCAGTCACGTTTATAGTTTAATTATCATAACATACAAATATGTACAGTAAACGTTTAACATAAATCGCATATAGAAAATCAACATAAATAAAGCACCGGCGGGACCCCTATAACATTTACTAATCTAAAATGTGCACAAAATAAGTCCATGGTCATTCCGCATTTCATTTCACAGAGATCAGGTGGCGAAGGGGGCATTGTAGCGGCTAATCCGCAAAATCTGCTTCGAGTGGCGCTTGACTGTACCGTAGGGGGAACGTAGGGTACCATGTCCCGTCCCCCGTCCCCCCGTCCCCCCGTGACTTATGATATACCTAAGTAAGATTACAAGCGTTTTGAACTCGCACCTGTCGTACCCTGCCGGGACGCAGCTTTTACTGGTACCCGTCGACAGATAGCGGATCGTTACGAAAAAAAAAAAAAAACTTCAAACGCTACATTTGCATGAACATAAAAATACTTAACTATCTTTATTATCCTGCATTTTATTTCTTATGTTTTGTTTTGTATTAAAATTTACAGCGTAGAAGAATGATAGATAATATGTTGTTTTTTTTTTTTTTTTGTATTTTACCCACAGTTTCGAGGTGTTTGTTGCGCGCCCGCCAGCGCCTAGCCTAGCCTAGTTCTAGAGCCCAAGTCTGTGATTCAATTACAAAAACCCACGAACACTCTCCGCGTTAATGATGACGATGTCGCTCTGTAACGAGGCTCGGAAGCCGGCAATAAAGGCGACCGCCATCATTATCGCGCCAGCAAACACAAATTGACAAGCGATATTTCAAACTTGATGATTATCATATCGTGCGGGGAGTACCATAAAATTAAATCGCTGGGGTTGAGCTCAGTGAATGGAACAATTGCTCGGTTGAAGTGAATGTGTCGGTGGCGACAATGACTTCATTAGAGGTAACAAGTAGCGGTGGTGCGCGAACACCGAAACACCAGTGCGGTAGTGCGGTAGGCGGTAGTACTGGGTGCCGGGTGCCGGCTACCGGGTACCGCGAGCACTCTGCTGGTGCGTTGTGCTTTTTTACGCAAACTATTGTGTTATGTCATGTTTTTTATGGTTTTATTTTTCTAATAATTAGGTTCCTGAGGGGTAGTTCTTGCGAAGATATAATTTTCTTAACTTGTTATATAATAGCTTACTAGTTTGCTTAGGAAACAGACATATTTTATATTCAAAGAAGATATAAAAATTATAATATATTTTTTGAATCTTAACCATTAATTCAACCAATTAAAAAAAAAAACAATACAAAAAGTAAAATACGATAATTAATAAATCTTAAAAAAATAAAACATTCCAAAAATTGTACAAAGTAAAGGCACTTGTTACTTAATAAAATGGGGCTCAATTTAATGAGGATGTTTAAAATAGAAATATTTATCATAAAATATAAATTTGAGGCGCACATTGTACGTATAGATGATTGGAGATAATGATGCAGTCAGGGGTTGGCATATGTCAGTGATGATCCCCTTCCACCCCTTGCCAATTAGGGCTGGCGAGGGGGCAAGCTGCCGTTCAACCAATAATATTGGTGTTGACTCACTTATTTTGCTAATAAATTCACTTTACTTGTAATTTTATACTACAATTAAGATTTCAATTAATTGTTACATTTGTAAATATTCCGCGGAGACTCACCGAACACTACGTGGTGAATACGAAAAGAAAATTAATTCATATAATTTTTACCAAATTATTTTGGTTAAAACAGTATAATGGAGTGTCATATAAATAGTAATAAAAAATAATATTGTGAATTATTTCTTTTGTAATACACAATAGACTAATTGCTGCTATAGTATAGCAGTAAAGCTTGCCAAAAACTAATATAAACGATTACTCGTCCTTTAGAAACAAACGCTAAATAAAATCATTGTCATTTTTATTCGAACATAAGGATTTATTGTTTTCACACAAAGGTACAAAGGGAAAAAAATAAAACCAAACAATGTTCTTGAATTTTAACAATCCGTAAATACATCAACCCCAACTTTAATATTTTAACGTCAACTAACACTACTGAGGCGCTGTGGTGCAAATTGTGTTCTGCAAGCGATTTTTGTCAATGGAAAAGAATACAAATTTTATTCATATTCTTGGACGTAGAATAAAAATTTAATAAATAATTAGATAATGCCGTAGAAGTAGTTTAATATTAGACAGATACTAATATAGATTTATTTTTATTTATAGAACTAACGACTGTGGTGTATATATAGGTTCTCGATGTAAATCCACCTCCTATGACTTACACCAACATTTTTAAGCAAAGAACATTTCAAAAAACAAAATCGAAGGGGTGGAAACAATTAGTACTATTTGAGCGGAGCAAGTTGGCAAATGTTATAAAATATTAACAATTTCACGGTGCCACTGGTGTTGAGAGTTAATGGGAATGGCCTGTTTATTGTAGTCTTGGCCCCTAAATTTGCATAAAAATGTATTAATTAGATATTCGGTAATATGAATATTAAATATTTTTTATGAATCTAATCTCAACTTTAAAATAAGTTACGCTTAAAATAAATTCAGTCGTTGAGAAATGTATAAAATATTTTTATTAAATAAATCTCTATGAAAACTGTTAGAGGACTTGTTTGATTCTATATTTTCTTTATTATTCTATATTTTCTATATTCTCTATATTTTCTTTATATTAAAATATTAATATATATGTATATAATGTAAAGTAACGTAAAAATAGGTCCAAATATAGATATCTTTATATGGATATAGATATCGTATGTGCGTTGATTTGAATATATCAATCAAAATTGTCGAAAATTTTTAACACTAGATGAAAGCTAAGAGCTAACCTACTGATCTTCTCTTTGGGAAAAGTGAGGATGAATAATATAGGAATTAATTTCCTAACACATTTTTTATTTTATTATAAGTAGGTTGTAAGCAGATGCCAAATGAATGTGAAAATGTTAACAGTTTCAACATTTTTTCTTATTAGAAAACTTACATTGCATAAAAATCTTTGAGAAGATTTTTATTTACAGTTTTCTTCAATTATATAAATCGTTTATTTTTTTTTATTTGTAATATTTTCTTTTATTTCACATTTAACCTTTTCCGTTTAAAACAAAAAAAAACTTTTTCAAGATAAAATCGCTCTTATATAGAATAGTCATTGTAAAATACTAAATATCAATGATTGAAAGGTTTTCTACACAAATATGATATTTTCTAAATATTTAGAGCAAATATTTATTTTAAAAAATATATTAAAGTTAAGTAGATATATGTATACTGTTATCATCTTAACAAGGCACCTCTACCTTGACCTCCTCTTCCGGCTTTCGATAACTAAATCAACTTATAAAAAGTATTAATTAACGAAATTATTTATTAAAATAAATATTATATAAACTTTAAAAAAACAATACCAATATCAATCTAAATATGCATTTGTCTCTTTTAACATTTGTAAAAAAAAAAACAAGTTAATTCTTCAGTTAAAATAATTATAATTGTCACTTTATTTTATTGTTTTCGATAAAAATTTTGTAAAAAAAGGGAGATAGCTAGCGGCTTCGGCACCTGCCTATTGTTTCTATGAAAGGTGTTATCTCGGCCCAAGACATTTTTATCATATTCCGTAAGAATGAGTTTCGTGGAGAACTGTCACCATCGCTTACAACACGTACTCGTATAACCCTTTTTTTTAGATGGTCCACGCCCGATAAATACGGCGCTTAGTAACAAAATGTCCACTCGATTATCTATCTTCGGTAAAGGTATACTGGTGTAAAAGATTAATATCTAGTTTTATTTAATTTTATATTTAATATTTTAATTTTTACGCTCTGGTAAAGCAAAGCGCGGCGTTGAGTTTCGATACTCAACACGCAATGGCTTCAGGATTTGATTGGCGGAAAATTGGAAACGGAGTGTCTTAACACTAGTGCTGGCTGCTAAAAAACAAATTTATACTTAATGCTTACGCTAGTATTGTTTACGATGCTCATATCGGCGTATCATTTTTGATCTAGACAACTGTCAGTGAGAGCACTCTCCGTACAAATAAAATGAGTGTTTGCACACTAATTACGATACGAAGTGAAGTGGGCACATAGATGGAATTAGGTAATGTAAACGCGGGGTCCCGGCGGGTCCCGGCGGGCCGTGCGGTCGCGTCGCCCGCGCTAACGAGGCCGGCGCACGCGCCGCGTCACGCGCCTCTCTTCATTACCAACCTCTTTTCCAACTTTATTATTTTTCGCCACGTGTCCATTATAGCGGTTTTTATTATATATTTTTTTTTGTTCAACTCCGTTCGGTCCTGTAATCGGATCCCGTTGCTAATAGGGCTTAGCAGAGGCCCTAATAAAATAGACGCGATCGTGAGTGATATGTGATTCGATCAACATAAACAAGCTATTAGCTGTATTTGAGAGGTTAATGGTGGTATTGCTCAAATGATAATCTCTTAGTACGAACGAGTAATTCGTATATATTACGAGAATGCTTGTGACTGGCTGGTGGATATTTTGTGGAGCGTAGAGACTCATTTACAGAAATTAATTCCAGTAGGAATAACGGATTAGAACTAAGTAGATATGTATTGTTATTGTTATATATTATTATTGTTTATTCGGCAACCACCGTGGCCCAGGGGCAAAAGTATGTGAGTGTAACACGACGATGGTGTGTTCATGTCCCACTCGAGGGAATTAAATATTATTTATCAATATTTTCATTTCTTCGCTCTGCTATTAAAGCAAAAACCCGGCGTTGAGTTCCGCCACTCAACACGCAATGTCTCCAAAAATTTGGCTGAAAGTGGGAAACGGAATGTTTTAACACTAGATTCCCTCTGCTTACCCTGCTATTTGCGAGTTACAGTGTAAAGCTAATTATTTAAATAACAATTTGAAGACCTCACAGGTGATTTTTATTAAATAAATGTCAATAAATGATAAAGTTACTTTAGAATACCTTTTTATAATACCCTTCTTATAAGCAAACGTTCAAAAGCACTGATATGCGCAACCTCACGGAAAGATAAAATCTTCTCCGAGGCGATTGCAAAGGCAGATACACTTATGTTTCTACAAAGCGTTTGTATTTTATATTAATATGGGTAATTTATGTTGTTTTAAATGACAAGATGTCGTTTCATATAGATAACATAAAAGTTAGTTATTTTTATTAATATGAACGTTGTTATATGATTAGTTTAATTAATTATATTTATTTATTTCTTTATTTACGGTTGATGCTGGTTGTGGGTTCGATCCCCACTCGACGACGACGAAATGAAATATTTATATACAGAGGCAAAGCTTGACGTTGAGTTCCGCAACTCAACACTCAATGCTTCCAAAAATCGACAGCAAATGGGGAACGGAGTTTGTTTACCCTTGGTTCCTGCCTACCTTAAAGCTGAAAATGAAAAAAAAATATAAATATTTACTGAGCCAAAACAATAAGAAGTAATTGTTTACCTAAATATATGTATACATACTATTATAGAAAAAGACATATAATAAAAACAAAACATATATTAAAACCTAGCTAAGTTAACTTTAATATACAAAATGACGTTAACATAAATCAGAGAGCCTAGCACAACGTACCCAGCGTACCCAGCGAACACTGGTGACTGACATGGGAACCTGAACAAATTTACTTGCGAGTGGGAGTGAAGCCGGTAACATTTCGAGATGGATGCCAGCCGAGACACAGTGGGGTGTCCTTCAGCAGACGAGATTCGCAATCCCTCCGGAAGGCACACGCTCATTAAAAAGGCCTGTCGGCTTTCCAGCATTCACTATTACCGTAGAAACGTGCGCTAGAACATTTTATACGGTTGAAATCGAGTATTATTTGTAAGGGCGCGTGCCTAGCGCGTGGCCTTTTTTTTCAATACACCCATATTTGTTTTTACGCGATTTAACAAGTTTGTTTTTTCGTGGACTTTGCTGGTTCGATTCCTTACTTGTTTTTCTCTATTTATAAATATTAACTCCTACTGTCTCTCTAATTGTAAATCTCGGTGGTTATGTAATTAACATTCGTAATAATACTTCGTGCAGTTAATTGTAATTGGCGGAACGTAATGCAATTATTACGTAAATAAACTTACAATTGTATACAATTTCGTTGTAATAAAAGTTTCAATTTTAAAACAAATATTTTTTTCATATTTTACTTATATGCAGAAACTACCTAAATACCTTATATTATAATGTCAACCATTCTTTAATAGAGATATTAAATTAAAAACGTATTGAACACGTGCAGGATAAGCCTCTTGCAAACTGATTCAACATCGAAATTAGATTATTTATGCTCAGTGAACAATTTAGGTTAACTGGAGTTTTATTTAACTTCGTTTTAAATGGGCAGGTGCTTTATCTAAAATATGATATACAGAAGACGACGTGTCTAATGTATATTATACCACCGCATTAAATTAAATAAAAATACAAAAAAAACATTCCAAGGCAAAATGAATAATTAATGAACTCAACTTTAATTACTTTATCTTTTCAGTAAAAAACCGTTAGATATTATTTAATCTCACAAATATTTTTGTTTCAAATATTCGTATGGTTTTTATAGTTAATATTAAAATACAAAAAAAAAATATTTTTGTTGTTATAAGTAATTTAGAGACTCAAACGAATCATGAGAATAATAAAATAAATAAGTGCATTCACAAGCACCTACCATTGCTAAAACTACACCGTTTTTTCCCAAGAATACCGAGTTCTTTTGTTCTTGTAGGGGCGAAGGTACGTGAGCTTTGGCGTGTTTTTTGACCTTAACAATGAGACCAGAGAGGGTCCGCCACGTGTTGGAAAATTGAACCCGCCATCAAATAATGCATATGAAATTAGGATTTATTGGCTTATAAATAAGGATAATATTTACCTAAATCTTCAATTCTGTCTATTGTCGATTTTTGATTAATTTACAATATAAATTTTAAAATAATTATACACAGAATATTAAACTGACACCACAATTAGGTATGCATTTTTCTCGTGTCCATAAATATTGTTTCTATGTTAAATATAGCAATGTATATCTACTCATAATAGACCATTTAAATTGTTTGTCTATTTATTATCTAGGGAACTTCCAAACGTAATAAATGGTTTCGCAAAGAGAGACTTTTTGGATTATTTGTCATTTAATTGTCCAACTATCTTTGGGATGAGCGCTATGGCCTTGTCCACTAATGACATTTTGAGCTTAAGACCATCCAGCAGCTCTACTAATTAAACAAAATATTTCATAATATATCCAAGTTACCTTAATAAAATTAAAATTACAAACTAAAACAATTTTCTAACATTAACAACCAGCCATAAGCGTACAAGCATAGACATTAGACACTAAAAAAAAAAAAACAAATAACGCATACAAAAGTGACAAAAACCCGTGTACGAGCTGACAGGGTTGACAACGTCATCGCACGTTCCCGTCGGCGCTCGATCAATTATCTTTGATTCATTGGGTTCACCTGACAGAAGGTATCGGCGTCTCTCGCCGCCTCCAAAATATTGTGATTTAGATTTTATCTGTTCGAAACCAAATTAATATTAGCTAGTATCGCTATCGAGGTGCATGAGGTTGTTCCCTTAACATTATATCTGGCTATGGCTAAAAGGGGATTTTTTTTAAATATTTAAAAAAATAGCACCTTTCTACTCGACTGTGTATCGCAAATGAGAGTAATGTGTTTATCAGTGTATGTATGTATTAGTATTGCTCCTGACTCCCAACCAAGTCATTCTTACGTTAATAGATTCATCTTGTCACTGAAGATATTGCAAATCAAAATCCACCATAGCAACTTCCATACGCCATATTATCTTAAAGAAATAAATGAAAATCAAGGAACTACGTCTAGTGAATATGTTTTTTTTTATTATATTTGAAAATTATTCTTAGATTCCTTCCATGCTTAAGCAACTATTTTCGCTATGTTTAATGGAAACAGGTACATACTCGTATACCTACATAGGTACGTCGCGCAGGAATAGAGGCTGTAGTCGGGTTCAAATCCCACTATATTACCAACCGCAATGAAATAATAAGATCTTAATAACTATAATGATATATAATAATAATTGATTAGAAAACGAACTCAATAGTTTAGAATTCATTTTTATTTATGAATTTTAAAAATGACAACTTTATCTTTAAAACAATATTGTAATCGATTCACACATACAAAACAAAAGTCCCTATGTGAAATAAAATATTGTTGCCTCAGCTTTTCTTTTTAAATAGGAATATTAATTCGTAAATAAATAACTTAGAGGATAGTTACAAAGGTGTAAAGTAAACGCGACAGATTGTGGGTTCGATTCCCACTATAGAAAATGAACAATTTAATACTTTTATTTCTTCGATCTGGTGTCAAGGCAAAACGTCTAGTTCGGCCACTCAACACGCAATGCCTTCAGAAAATATATGAAGTGAGGAGCGGGAATGCCTTAATACTAAGCTCCCTGCCCATCTTGGTACATGCTGAAAAAAAAACAAACAAATTAATATAAACATATTTTCCAGAGCCGACTCGTATTATGAAGAATATACTTATACTTAGTATTAATATAACACGATAACATGACTTAAGTTACATTCGATGTTTATTCGAACGGATACGCACGTGTGTTGACATCGATCAACGGATAACCTTATACGTACTTACTTATGCTCTATTTGCTAATATTGAGTAATTATATATAATGATAAATAAATAATGATTATATACATATGTCTATAATCATTATTTATTTCAAAGATATATCATTATCATATTTTTGTATATAATCTTCAGATAACTGTTTAAGAACTTATTGTATTTAAGAATACATATCATATATCAGTCTTTTTATTTTTATTTTCTCTGGATATTGTTTATGTTTTGGCGTTTTTCAATTCCCTTCTGTAGTTATACCTGATCTGTGGCCATACCTACACTATAAAATTCTTTATTTACATATGTACTTTCATTTCTAGTGTGATTCATATCTATTCTAATATATTGTATATTACGAGTTTTCAGTGAAAAAAAGTATATATAATAAGAGTAATATTAAATTATAATTAACTATAGGAGCATATTATTTTTTCTATTTTAACATCTGTAATTTTTGTAAAAATCTATAAACATAGTCTGTTTAATTTTTTTATAAGTATGAATTTTATGTCGTGGCACTGCGCGTAATTGCATTAAGACGATTGTGAGTTCGATTCCCTTCGGGGGTATGAGTATGAGTTACAATAGCTTTAGTTCCGTCACTCAACATACGTCTCGAAAATTGGTTACGCGAATTACAAAGCGAAGCTAAAAAATTAGGATACAAAATTGCAGCTGCAAGCTTTAAGATATTTCTTAATATATATATATATATATATATATATATATATATATATATATATATATATTATAAATATATACCTATCGTATTATAATAGTTATATTTAAATCCTTGTCATATTATAACAATTTAACTCATCATTGATAAACAAACACAGTTCGTGGTTTTTCGGAGGTACCTGAAAAGTTAACCAAAACAAAATGTTTTCAATAATTTTCCAATAGAGTAATTTTGATTTACTATTAACATTAATTACTTTCCGGTAAATAATATCACATATTTGTATTGAAAAAAATTTGAGGTAAAATTTACTATATCGTTCGTAATTTGTACAGCTGCTATACATAAAAGTAAAACGATTTTATTTACACGTGTTACCAATAAAAAAGATTATAATAACTTTCATTATTATAAACTTTCATATATTTAAAATAATATATTTTATTAATGGGACCAGTAGTGGCGCAGAGGCACGAAGTTTGTCTCTAAACGCGACTTGTTATAGGTTCGATCCTTACTCGAAGAAATAAAATATTTATTTAAATTTTTATTTCCATTTCTTCGCTTAGATGTCGAGGCCTTGAGAAAGTGGGAAAAGGATAAGCATGAAGCTGACTTTTTTTATAATAATTATTAATATAAATTTAATTCGTACATAATTCGACTGTAGTATCATTTCTATAATTTATATAGTAAGCTTACTTCAAAATCTGTTTATTTAAAAGCACAATAAATAATATGAAATTGTAAGGTAAGGTATACCCTTATTTATATCTAGTTTTTTTTAAATTTTGTGACGGCCACGGCTCATTTGCGTCCGGATGCGGTAACTTTAGACACCGACCTATTTCTGTAAATGTTTTTGCTGGCGCTCCATTCTCCCCCTGTGGTTCGTAATATGGTACCAATACCACTTATTCTTCATTTCTTTTACTGTATCTCAAAAGACATGAATTAATTTCTCATACGATGCACGTACCTGTTTTATTTACCTAATAACTGGATGTGAAGATGAGGATTTCTCTTGTCTCTTGTAGTAAAAACCTGTTAACTATCTGGTCAGCTTAAAAACAGTAGGCACATACAAGTAGAGTGACTAAACTCTATGCTGCACTCTACACATAAATTTAATTACATCGGATGAAAATTGTCACAACTACAACTTATAGTGTATTTAGTCACTCATTGTTAAAAATACGCAGTAATGAATTGTTAATATAATTATCACATATTATATGACTATTGTTGATTGAAGCCAGTCGCAGGGGCATAAGCGTGTAAACGCAAATTGTGGGTTCGATTTCCACTCGAGGAAATAAAATATTGAATATTTTCATTTCTTTGCTCCAGTGTTCAGAATTTAGCAGAAAGTGTGGAACGGAGTGTCTTAACAATAGACTCCCTCTGCCTACCATACTCATGTAGCATGAGGGGTACAGCGTGATGCTGAAAAGAAAACAGAACCATATATGTTACCTAACATCAGAGCACCAATACGAAATGACAAACAAAAAATATACTTGAATTTATATACAAAATAAAGAAATAACATACAAAACTAAATTACCAAACTCTATCAAAACTTTGCGTGCCGACTGTACATCGGTCCGTTTGACAGCCAAATGTGGCCACAACGCCCCAACGGTACAAGCTACACGCTACATTGCGCACATCCATGATTTATATAGTCTTTATAAAAAATAAGTCTCCGGCTTGATCTCTGCTTGTCACGTGCGTAACGAGCCTCGTATTAATAATTAATACAAAATTATTATTATTACTTTATTTGTAAGTATATATATGGACATATCTATAAATAAATATGGACATATCTATAAATATAAAAGCTTTATTTTTTTTCTTTAAGCATCACGCTGTATCTCGCAGCAGGGTAGGCAGAGGTAACCTAGTGTTACGATACTCCGTTCCCTCCGTTACTCCTCTCTCCGATACTCCTCTGGAGGCATAGCGTGTTGCATGGCAGAACTGAACGCCGCGCTTTGCCTCTAGAAAGAAATGGAAATATAAACGTAAATAAATATTTCACTTCCTCGAGTGGGGATCAAACCCACAACCGTCGCGTCGATTTTCGATATTATAAAACTCTCCTGATGACATACTCGTATACACTCATAGTTTATTTAAAAACGTTTTTTGCCTGAGAATTAGCTCAAAAGGCTGTTAGCAGGTTTACACTGTTTGCCTTCCACCCTTGTAATAAGATTTAACTTTTTCTGTTTTTTAAAAGTTTCTTTATACTTATTTTCGTACTTCATTTTTAGAAGATATATATTACTTGCACTGCACAGGGGCAGAAGCGTGCGACTATAAACGCGAAAGGTTATAGGTTCGATTCCCACTCGAGGGAATTAAATTATATACATTTTTATTTTCTTTGCCCGCGCGTCGAGGCAAGGTAGAGTTAGCTAGCCACTTAACACGCGGTGCCTGCAGAATTCGGAGGACAATGTGAAATGAAGTATTTTAACACTAGGTTCCCTCTGCTTACCCTGCGGAGTGCAGAAGTGTTAGGATGCACACATGTTATTGTGGATATTAAGTTTAATCCCATACATCACTATTTCTGTATACAATAAATGTTTTGTCGGCACTTAAGGCAAATTTAGAAGCAAAGATATGAACAATATACCTACTTATATTTAGGTCTTCTTAGAGGAAACGGAGTGTCTTAACACTCGTTTCCCTTTGCCTACCTTGCTATTTACGGGGTACACAGGGTGAAGCTGATAATTTAATTGTCTTTTTTATCATATAAGTTAAGTAACTAAAGTAAAAGTATATATCTTTTTTGTAATTCAAATTTATTTTAAAACATCTGTTTGATTGAGCGTAGAAAAACAAAAGTTAGGTTTATCTATTGAAATCGCTCGTTAGGCCAAGCTCTTGTGAAGGGCGCGCATCATTTCGCTTTCCTAATAATCATAAAAAAACGAAATACCGATAGCAAAGAACCAATGGAAAAAAGAAAAAATACCGATCGAGTGCGAGTCGTACTCGCCTACCGTGGGTTCCGTATCAATTTCAGCATTGTATGCCAACGGGAAGTAGGTATAATTTATAAAAGATGATAAACAGAATACAGCAAAAACGATGCGTTAAATATTTGATTGCGTTGACTTAGAAATTTGAGTTTTTGTGTGCTCTAAAAGACCTTAGACTATAATACGATCTTGACGGACGGACAACGTAGTAATCCTTATAGGAGTTCCGATTTTCCCTTTTGATGTACGACACCTAAAAATGAACCCCATTATTTTGAATTTTGTCACAAGTATTCCCATATTACACCGAATACAGTAATTTTATTAATTAATTAATTATTATATTTTATTAATTTTATTAGTAATTTTAATAATTTTACAATTGCTCGCAAGGTAAGTCTAATAAAGTAAAAAATATTGTTTTTCAAAATTGCAATTAATTACTATAAATAAGTTACCATATTAAAAAGGTAGGCATTTATTTATTTATAATTCATTTATTTATAATTTTCATAATAAATTTTCAATATAATAAATGGAATTGAATGGAATATATGTTTTAGATAGTTTTAAACAACATCATCCTCTATAGACATACAAGTAAATACCTATTAAATGAGCTTGAGCTTTCAGTACATTCACTGCAAAGGTATTTCCTCTTCAAGTAAATAGCGACTCGCCGACATAAATCGAAGAAGAGCTTTTATGCGATTCAGAGAATTATTTATGTAAATAAAGCAAAAGTCTGCGCCGAACTTGCGTACAAAAGTTGTCTTCCCGTTAAGCAACTTTGTATGGCTGTCCTTGTCGATCTTGTTGTATCAATATATATTACCTCTCTTTCACCCCTGAATGGTGACTACCGGATTGCAGACGTACAAGATCGCGGGACCAGTTTTTATGCACCAACCACAACAAAGCCGTGCCCTCCATCCGCGAAGATGGAGTCACCGTCGAAGAGTTAATATACATTATATCTATGTGGAAAATTATATGACACTGCTTTCTCCAGGATAACTTGGAGGAGAAGATACCTAGTCTAAGAATTATTTGAACGTTTCAATATTTCAGAATTCTTGCAATTACTTTGATCAAATATGAGGTTTATGGTAAGATCAAATTTAGGATTAAAACGACAAAAGAATCACTGAAGAACCCTATTATACTAATATACACTAATAGACTATTTATGTAATAATTTTCTTATCACCAACATTTATTATAAATATTTTTTGTAAGAAAATAGATGTTTTTAGACCTTCATTTTCCCCTCAATGCTTAATAGAAATATTCGCAATACAACTAGATCAATGTCTGGTTGCCATATTGCCGCGTTTCGTAGTACAGATCTCCGTAGCGCTGATAACCACCGGCATTTTCGAATAAGGAATCCAAAAAGACCACCCAGAGCCCCCGGGGACCCGTCTTATTTATTGTTTTAATTAAAACAACATAACTCAAGTTCCTGCTTTGGCCGCGCTCGTGTGACAGCTCGTAATTTTAAAGTTTAGCTTCTGAACGCAATCCTTGGATTAAACGACGCGTGGAACCACCACGGGGGTTGGTTTTTTCAGCTATTGCAACCGCTAGAAACAGAAAAGATTCCCATCGTAATAAAAGTAAAGATTATTTATCTTCACGCTGTATTCCGCATTTAGCAGAGTAGGCGGAAGGAATCTAGTGTTAAGACGTTTTTTTCGCCGTATAATGGAAGCATGGAGTGTTGAGTAGTGTAACTCAACGCCGCGCGTATCCTTGACAACACAGCGAAAAATTTAAAATACTTATTAAATGGTTTATTTCCTCGAGTGGGAATCGAACCCACAACCTGTCGCGTTTAAAATTACACTCTTATGCCCCCACTACTCTCCTCAAAATAAAATTTTAATATTAAAAGAATAGTAAAATGTACCTATAGGTACATAAGTTATTAAAAATATATTTGCGTGAATAATATTGAAGTATGTTAAATAAAGTTGTTACCTACGTATAAGCGACGGCGTTGATTTTAGCCATTCAACACGAAATCCCTCCAGAATGCGGTGGAAAGTGGGGAAGAGACTGGATTTCCAGGTCTTCCTACCCTGCTATGTGGGGCATGCGTATACAGCGTGAAGCTATAATTAATAAAAATAAAAAATATCCTTTGTTCAAGGACCGTAAATGATAATTTACGGGAGAAAGTAATAGTTATTTATTCAATTGAATGATAAATAAAACGATGTAGTTGATTTTATACTATTTCAGGCATAAAACTAAACTTAAGTTTAATAAAATTATTATTAGTTGATAGGAAATCCAGCTTGTGAAATTCTTTAGTAAAACTTTTGAGTTCAATTTCTTTTTTTTTTATGGAAAAAGGACAAGGCAAACGAGCGTTCGGGTCACCTGATGGTGATCACCGCCACCCACGAGGAGCTACATATGCGTTGCCGACCTTTGAGGTGGAGATAGACGCGCTTTTTGAAGGTACCCATATCGTACCGACCTGGAAACACTGCCGGGTAGACCATTCCACAGTACGGTGGCGCATACCTATACATATTTTGAAAATACTTTTTTAAATTTTATTTGTATCATTATCTCAAAATTAAATTTAGTTTTTCTGACCGTTTCTCAAAAACACTTAAAGTGCATCAAATAATTTTCGATGCAATTTGCATTTTTTCTACAGTCTCATTTTGTAATTTTCACTAATTGCAATACATAGATTTGAGTTACAATTAATTTAGTGTATATACCTAAACAATGTAAATATAACAATATGAATAACCAGTATAGGTTCATTCCAATCAATTTTCCCTAAAAACTCTCTAAATAAACGAATGATTTAAATTGGAAATTCACTGTATCGATTTAAAAGTAATTGCATATTAAATGACGAATGAAGGATTGAAAACAAAATTAATTTGGGAATATTTTATTAACAGATCTTTATAATTTAAGTCACATGAACAATGTATCCAGTATGGTTGTTGCTTGTGTATCCAAAATGAGAGCCCTTTACTAATATTAATATTTTTTACAATTATTAAAACTAATATCTACGGAATATTAGAATTAGACAATGAAAAAAATACACATTCTTAACATATTCTTCTATGGAGTGACTCTGTAACTCCCAGTCTGTATGCGTTTGCTCGCATTTGGGTTAAGATTAAGTATTATTTTTCTCTTAGAATGATTATAAAAGACTAACAACTATGGTCTTATTATATAACGTTCGAATAGTCTAATGGATATTTATTTTATACAAAAGGAACTACCGGTGCGTGTACTTATAAAGAAAGTTGTTTAAATTACTTCTAACAATAGATACTTTAATTTAATTACAGAGATTTGTGAAACATTAAATGTTCTAGAATTTAATTTGTTGTTTTTAAATTTAAAGATTTTTTACTTTTCTTTTAGACATTTAATAACTTCTGAAAACGTATCTTCCTACAGGCTCAAATGACGCCCGACAAAAAATTTATTTAAATATTCAAAGGACTTTATAACAAAATTATATTTTGAAAGGGAATTGTATCTATTAATTTCGATTACATAGATGCATCAGCCAATTTTCAGAGCTTATACAGACTTACCTTACTTACTATAAGTAACATGTTTTACACTAAACTATCTTACTATGGAAATTTTCTTATAACTATAGTTAAATTAAACGTATCTTAAATACTAAATTAAATATAGGTTTCAATAAATAAATAGTATATATTAATTATTTTTATGTAATGTAGAAATTATAACATTTTCCTTTGTGGAAATCATTATAAGTTACGTTAACATAAAAGTACGTCTAAATAATATATCTCGATGAATATTAAAAAAAAAATAAGCCATGGAATTAAAATGAAATAAAATTTACATTTTATGATGAGAAAACTGACATTTGAAAAATATTGTTGGAATAAAAAATTAAACAATAACTTTATACAAAAACGTAATATTGTGTTTTTTTTTTCAATAAAAAATAGACAAGTGACAGACAGGTACACACATAGTATAGTTAAGTATACCTAATTATTAGCTGCAAATAACAGTTTTGTATCAGAAACTAATAGGAAGTTCTTTTATTCTCATTTTCAACATTTCTTGTCGTTATTTACATTTAAATACATTTATTTAAAAAAATAATGACCTGAAAGTTTAGTAGTTAAGTTATTCTACTCGTACTTCGAAAGCACCTCACCTCACAATTATTCAATGCGGCTCAGAAATATAATTGTGCTGAGTTTACAGAATATTCAATTTCAAACTGCTATTCAGCCTTCATAACAATTCGAAAGCTTAAATTTGATGGAAACTAGTACATTGTCGGTCCATTTTATAAGAGATCATTACATGAACGCGTAACACATCCACCTACGTGTACCTACGACCGGGAAGGGTTCCATTTGTTGTAAGTTGGACGGATGTAAATATATTTGTAGTAATTTTAAATAATAATTACTTTTTTCACAGTAATATTATACTCTACAGCCTAAAAATGATTAAGCCAATTTACTTCCATTTGTATCAACTGTTTACAGTTACGAATACGTGTGTGTCGTTCAAAGTTTCGAAACTAACGTCGAATATTTCACTCGATGAGTCTACAATATTTAATTAACACTGCAATATATATAACATTCCAGTATCACCAATCAAGAGTTCCACTAAATTTTTACACCATTTTCCAAGAGCGCCGATAGCTTCACCTCGAATGTTAATGTTCAATTGCATAGCGCTCATAAAGCGCAAAACTGGGGCTACGGACAGTCCATGGAGTTGGGGCTGGGCGGGCCGCCCATCACGCTGTAGGGCGGGCTGTGCGGCGGCAGCGACTGTATAGACCCTATCTGTCCGTGGTACATGTCCATTTCTAGTGAACCATCTGGAGAACACTTTTCCGCCATTTTGTTCTCCTGTTTCGTCACCATTCTCCGCCATTTTGCTCGTGCGTTCTGGAACCATACCTGTGAACAAAAACTTAATTTTGATGTCCGCATTGTAAATAACTAAATATTTTCACTGAGCAATATTTGTATATAAACGTCGCCAGCGTAATACTATTTTCATCTCTATCTTTATCAATGGTAAGATTAGTTATCTTAAATTACATAGTGGGTAGATAGGTATGTTGGTTAAGACCTAATAATGCATAAACACTATGCTATCAAGTAATTGGAAATATCCTACTAAAGAAGCACGAACTTTTTGTATGCACAACGTGAAACTGTTTCATATACTTATATGTGACTGGAGATTATGTTTCATGTAATTTAGCCTTAGCTCAATTAGCCTTAGCTCTTAATTAGATAATCCCGCTAATAGTTCAATAATCAACCCCATCATGGAAGAGAGAGACGCAACTCTACACCCTGCAACCTGTACCACGCCACTCTGCATACAAGAACGACGGATCTTTGCAAAATGCATTAGATCAGACATACCATCACGATGTTCCCGACGCCGACAATTAAACGCACGCGCCGATAGATTGCATTCTTAGAACACTTAGTAAATCATTAGGTATCACATAAAAGTAAAAGACTAAACCGACTGTATTGACGGACAGTTCGTTTACTAAATGTATAAATATCATATTTTATATGTAATTGTCGTTGCTTTTTAAATGTAAGAAACAACATTTACAGGACGCGCGAATATGATGGCCAATGGCGCGCGGGCTCACAGCTCGCCCCGCCCACCGTGTCATGGCCGCTACGAATGTTGCCTAACGCCAAATTTAGATCGCGCTTCTTTCTCAATCACAAAAACCTACGCCACAATAGGAGAAAATGGGTGCAAAGTCATCCAGCCACCGAGGAGATCATAAATAAGCTACCAATGTCAATATTAAACAATTATAAAATATAAAGTAAAACTAGTGTTCGAAAGTATTATGTTGTAAAAGATGTCATGTCCGCACATACCTACCGCTGTCAAGACACTAGGTGTGTGAGCAGTGTTCGTTGTGTAGAGTTACTGTTACCATAGAATAGAACCAGTAGGAACATACTATAGAATTGCAAAGATATATTGTTTAAAACCATAAACAACTATCCATTTACTTTATTCTTTTTGATATAAGAATATATTTTGTGCATTGAAATGCAATCTTAGAATGATCCGCACAGAATTATAATTGACATAGTCAACAAGCATCATAAAATAATGAGTGCCGCGTGCTTGTGTATCCTTCATTATCTCGACAACATAGCTATCCATTACACGAGCAAGCCTAACAATGAGAAAAATCATGAAACGAAAAATAATTCCAATTGTCAAGAAATATTTTAAATTCTCTCAGCGAACACAGAGGAGGATTTAAGCTGAAAGCGGCAAATGCCACAATATAAAGAACCATACCATGGAATTTAATATTGTTATTTTTCTAAATATTACGGTATTAAGCACATCCTAAGTTGACCCCGCCTGAGGCCTATGTCCAGCAGTGGACCCGAAAAGGCTCATTTGATTGATTAATTGAAGCTGACCCCGATTACATAAATCAAAATGCTTAAAATATTTTTTGTTTCATTAATTCAACTGTAGTTACATTAATTAACAAGTACTTATTGGTCCCCTAAAGATCATATTTAGTTTGTGAATTGGAATTAAAAGTACAAAACTAACATTCATACAAATCGAGTGTCACTCTTAACTTGGACCACCGCGCTACTATTCTCGCCTGGCTCGTTCAAGTTTACAGAGGCATGCTATCGGACGTACCATTTGTTACGCCGTCAACTCAGTTTCTGTGCTATTTGAAAATAGTTTTTATTACTAAATATTACGTTTCAATTTGCACTAACATCCGCAATGAAAAAATGTTTATTATTTTATATATAGTTTTTCAAATAGAAGTTTTTCAGTCTCTATACATTAATGTTATTACTATATTTTAGTTTTAGCTATTTTATAGTTTTAAATAAATACATAAAATCATTTGTTGTTGTTTGTTGTTTTTGTCTTCATATTGCGTTGTATATATATATATATATATATATATATATAAGATGTTGTTCATCTTTATACCCTATAGCTTACCAGACATTATTTATTGACCTTCCTTTCTATACATAATTCATATAAACTTCCCCTGCATTTCGGTTCTAAGTAGCCATAAAAAATAATATTATATTATCTATCTATTTATATAAAATCGAAAGGTCACTCACTCACTCATCACGAAATCTCATAAACTACCAGAGCTAGGAATCTGAAATTTTGTATAGGAGTTACTTATAGGACGTAGGTGCTCGCTAAGACGGGAATTTGCAGTATTCGACTTCTAAGGGTTTGTTTTTCGGGTTGAAAGTTTGTATGAAACTTCGTTACTACAAATGCTAGGAGTGACAAATTTTGCACGGACGACACTTATAGGACGTAGGTACTCATGGAGACAGAAATTAATAATAACGTAGTTCACGCAGGCGAAGCCGCGGGCGGGCCGCTAGTATACGTATAATTTTAAATTGTAATAAATTTTGTTGTTGTATAAAATATTCATGTCACAGTATCTAATGAGAGATATGATTTAAACAAACAAAAATAACCTTATAATGTCTGTATAATATTACTTAATTCAAATATATAATTTTAATATTTCATCCTATTACAAGATGGTTGGAAGAAGACGTAAATGGTGGAGTAGGAATATTTCTCGAACAAGATGTAAATCTGGGGCGCGCTGTTCATCTATGACATTGACAGAGTGCTCTCGGTCGCTATGTGTGTCAATATTAATAAACTGTGTTGTTATTTTGAAACTGTCTTTGTATTTGCTTACAAGACATTTTTTTTAAAACCCGGACTTTCTGAGATTATTGACTCCAGTCTAGTAACACGTTTCATATAAATAAATACTTACATTTATTTTTGTACTTGCGTGAATTATATGCAACTTCACATTTAACCGACCAACTTTATCGAAGTATCTGAATCGTGACCGAACTACTTATTTATGTGAGTATGACTGATATTAGAAATTGTTTCATTACTTTTTCTACGCGATATAAATCAACACGTGAAAAAAGATTCCACAGATACAGCGAACGTAATTAATTAATATTTTAAAAGCTGCTTAAATGAAAGCTTACGCAGAGTAAATACCGTTTCCTAACAAAAATGTGAGGAAAACATAAAATGTCAAATCATTTTTTGTATTTAAAAAAATAATTAACATAATGTAAATAAGTAATACAGATAACGTTAAAATAACATCTCGATAAACAAAGCGATCAAAGACACACAGTGAATTCCACTTACGCATAAATAAAAAAGAAACGAAGAGATGTGATTAATAGTCCCGTTTTCCTTATATAAATAATATTTGAATAAATTAGGAAGGAGACGTAGCACGTCCGCTTGGCGCGAGTACGCGCGACCAAATGACAAATGGATGCCTTTTGAAATCGCGGCGGAAATTATCTGCCCAGCCGAGCGTCTCAAGGCGATGCGTTCGTACTAATTACTAGACCGTTTGATTGTGATCTTAGGAGCCCTTCCAGACAAGTATAGGTCTTAAGATCACGGTACAAGGTACTTAATATCTTGGTCTCGTATCCGTGTTATTGTCACCAAACGTACTTAGAAAGTAAAATTATATTCGGCCTAATGTTGAGGTGTGATCATCCGATTCTAATTGCGAGGGTCGGGACGTCCTGAACTGTTGGTGTTGTTTCTGAACCGTTAAAAATATATTTAGTATTCGTGTCAAAATTAACTCAGTTAAGTGTAGTAAAATGTGTTAATAACAAAAGTAAAGGATTCAATCATCTTTATTCGGCGAAAGTAACTTTTTTTTTTGTTTTGGAAAACACTATTACGCGTTCGGGTCTAAAACACTTGACCGGTTTTCATGAAATTTAGTTGAAACATAGAGTCAACAATGAGAAAGGAAATAAGTACTTAGGGTTATCTTTTACAGAAAAGGTGTTGAAAAGGCTGAATGGAAGTTGCGGAAGTCAGTGAAAACGAGTCCCAGTGATATACGCTTACTCTGGCAAAATCTGTCTAAGTCTATGTCTATCTTCTAATAAAGAACCCATAGTAACTATTTTAAGCAATACAGAATTATTCCTAATCCAATTAAAACATTTCACACATTGTGCGTGCATTTACTGTATATTATACTTAATTTCTCTTTACAGAATATCATTTAAATTATGATCTTAGAAAAGTTCAGAAATTTAAAATGCGAGGACAGAGCCACTTTCGGTCTCGTGAAATAAACAGCTATAAACATTAACAAAGTTAGCATCTCTGTAGGGAGGTTTTTACAAATTTCCGCTACCTCAAGATTTTGATTTTGGTTGCATATTACTGGACATATTTTTTATATTCAAAAATAATAAGAAAATGTTACTTTTGTGCTGCATATTAGAATGACTGTGTAGTTCAAGCCGACGGAGCCGCGGGCGAGTCACTAATTATAAACCGCAATAAAAAAATCATGTACCTAACCTTAATTTTATAGTTACTTACAATTAAAATAAAATTTATATGTAAAAAATAGAGCTTAAAACGTTTACATTGCAACACATACGAATTCAATAACCATCAATAACTCAATTACTACAGTGACCACGAGAGACAACCCCCCACTCCCCTTTTACAACGACAAATTACACGGAGCATCACTTTTTCAATCACCTAATTACGAAGTGTTTCTTGAACCTGTGTCATTATTCAGCTGAGAGAAAAAAAAAGCATACAAACGGAGAGCGAGTGACAAATCACGCAATTGCGGACGCACGGAGAGAGTTATGGCGGTTTGCATTCTAAATGCGCCCGCGCAGCGTCGCGGTGCTTACGCCGCGCCAGGCCCGCCCAATTAGACAGTCGCCTGTACACCAGACTCAATCACTATTTTACTCATAACAGTAATAATTATTTCTTTAGAAGTGATAAAAACACTATGGCTAATCTTTGCTTATATCACTACTTATTTATAATTTTTTTTAAAAATAATAATAAAACGCTATGGATTTTCATTGTTTTCGATTTACTTCAATTTAATAGTGAAATAGTAGTTGTAGGTGTGCTACGGCTATCGTTTTTGTATAGACGGCTAAAAAAATTACGGAATAATCTCGGACTTTCAATATCGTAAGATCAATAATTTTATTTATGTATCTACAGTATAGAAATTTTGTTATCATAAAATACTAAAATACGGCGGAAAGTCAGGAACGGAGTGTATTAACACTAGGTTCCTTCTGCCTACCCTGCTGTGTAAGGGATACAGCGTGAAGTTGAAAAAAAAAAACAAAATTCTCTTTATCTAACCTATTAGGTACTAACGACTATCATATATGTTTAATATTGTTTCAGTTTAGATGGACTTAAATTGTTTTTAGACGTAAATTATTTTAGGTATACGTAAGAACTATTTTTTTTTTATATTGTTCGAGTAGGCTTAAAAGCTCAAGAAAATTTATATTAAGAAATAATTTAAGATCGAGAGCCTAGATACTGTAATTTTATTTTCAAACAAAACAATATAGTTTAAAATATCAATATTGCTTATGTTCTCAAATTTTATTTTACTGGGTATGTCATTTAATGATATTAACTTGAATCGATGCTAAAATTACATTTGCAACATTAGAACGTAACCACGACTATTTATCTTTTTCTTTTAAACATATTACTATAATTTAAGTATTTTTAAACGAACAATGCTTGTAGAATATTGTAATCTTTGCAAATTAAATATCACAATTCCACTTGACGCTATCTATATTAAAAAACTGTCCCCAACATTTTTCTACAGGAGCGTTCGGCTTAAACTCGGTATATCCAAAACGAAAAAGCCTTTATCTCACCAAAATGGCGTACGAGGGCCGTTCGTTTTTTGTGAGAAAAAAATCTCGATCAATATTCTGAGGACGGAGGGAGAGAGGGATTCTCTTTGGGATCGTATAATTGGTTCAGGGGAAATTTATGCGGCGCGCGCTATCTGCCTTTCGGACTAAATCGGCTCGGTTCGGCATGTCGATAAACGCTACACAATGCCTACCGTTCATATACCTCAAAATTCCAAGCCTCCCTTTATATATAGACAAAGTTTAGATATGGATATGCATATCTGTACGTTAGCATTTTATTTACACAATAAGAAGCAAATTCAAATATTATAATGACACATCTGTATGAAATTCATAATTTAAAAAAAAACTGAACCATCTTCTACCATATTTATTTATTGAATTGAACACAATTTCAATACAAAGCCAAGATATATGTTACGCAACGCTTTTATATCTAAAAACGTCGTAATTACGAGAACAAAGGCTGACTCTTTCAAGGTACCGTGCCAGATCCACATTAAAGGGCCGCAACTACCAACAAATTAGGAGCAATAGAAAGGTCTAAATTGTAAAAACATGCCGATGTGTATTCAAGTTATTAGTGTTGACCGTTAACAACAGGCAGATGTGGCTGCTAAGATAGTTTACTTTCAAAATGTTGGCACTTAGCAGCCTACGGTACGAACAGGAACTTTTAGGTAGGTTTCTTAAAAGAAACTCGTAGATTGCTGATATATTATTAACCAAAACTAACTTTATGTTCCGTTCACATAAATATTATGTTAATTACGATTTTATCACTCACCTGTACGATTCATCTTGATGTATTTGTTAATTGTAAAGAGCGCGTTAGAGCATATTATTTTCCTTTAATTTAATTAGAAAAATATTATTATGAACAAGCAGCAATTATAACCTAGACAGTAAATGGAGAAGGTAACCACACAAAATAACTTCGCAAAGCGAATTTTGTTATGAAAAAGTACGCTTCAGAATTCGCCACCACTTAAAAAATAATTTTGACTAAACCTACCATTTTAACTGATATCTACATGAGAACTCAGTTAGTTTTACTATATTTAAAACTAACAGATTTCGATTTGTTTCACGTAAATAAAATTAAGTTTGTTTTTACCTGTAAAACCCTTTTAGGAAGTCCAGTCTTCTGGCTCAACTGTTTCAAGTCCTTGGCATCGGGGTTGTGGTTGATTGCGAAGTAGGACTTCATGGTGCGCAATTGATGGTGCTTGAAGCTGGTCCGCATTCGTTTTGTACGCGACGTGGAACCCAGCCCGCCGCCACCACGGAACCCCATCTCCAGGTATTCAGGATTCAAATCTGGAGAAGACCATGCTGCTGAATGCTAAACATTATAACTGTTAGTTTATAGAGGATTTCATTTATTACCATTTTATTGATTTTACAAGAAATCTTCTTTTTACGAATCGGTCGATATTCACAAATTACGAGTAACTTACTAAACACTTATTGTACATATTATAGATTTACACAGTCAATTTTTGTTTAGGAAAATGTGCCTAATATAAAAATGAAAACGTTTTTATATTTGGAACATGAACCCTTACCCGGAAATAAGCAAAAAGATATAAATATATTTTCTATAGAAAATACAAAAATATAGTTATACACAATAGCTAATATTGAAATGCTAAATTTCGCATTCGCTCATTCGCATAAGTTTGAGCATGTAGTAAATAAAGCTATGTATAACATAAATATACACATATAGTATGTTGAAATCTCAATCCAAAAGAGTTATTTTTCGTTCAGGTATATCCAAAGAATCCAAAGAAAAAATGAGTGTGAGTCCCAAATTGTTTGCTCACCTAAATACTAAGATTAAATTTAAATATTAAATATGTAATAAATACTAAGCACTTAATATTAAAAATTATTTCATGGTAATAAATAAATTTACACAGGTACAAATGTGTATGCAGAGCTTTTAGTTGTTTTCGAATACGCGGTCATTCGATCGCTGCACCGCGGTCACCACGCTCAGTCAGTCATTGTTTGCCGTTACAACTCCTCGGTTCCAGCATGACGTATCCATGACGGGAATGGAACGCTGCTGCAACGCAGCTGGTTTAACGACCAATAAAAACTACTGCCAATTCGTATGTATGTATGTATTTTGAAACCATAATATGTGAGCTGTTGGGGACAAAGAAATGACACGGAACCAGTCAGCAAGTGCCTATAGTTTATGGTCAACAAATGTCTATAGACGTCATCTGTTGCTTTTTACAACATTCTTACTTTAGAATTATTCTTAGGGCCATTAATGGTAAATTATATTTTAAAATAAACAAGTTTCTACTAAGATTATAAATTATATTAAATTTGTCGATAAGTGTATATCTAGTAAAATGAAAGAGCACATGTAAGAAGAAATAATTAAATATGTATTTGTTTAAAATTAAAAAAAAATAAGTCCCGCTGAGTTTCTTGCGCCGCGCCGATTCTTCTCAGGTCTGAGACACTAACTTTTGTGAACTGGTGGTAAATTATTAGAAGTTCAAACAATAAAGCTTTTTATTTGAAAGCAAGCTTTTATTTTTATTTGAATTTGAATTTGTAGCAGGGTAGGCATAGGCAACCTAATGTTAAAACACTCCGCTTTTCACTTTCCGCTAAACGCCAGGCTTTTGCCTTAACATCACAGCGAAGAAACTGACAAAATTAAATATGTCATTTCTTCGAGTAGGAATCGAGCGCACAACCCATCGCCTACGCCTACGCCTACAGTTATACGCTTGTGCCACTACGCCACGATTGGGCTCAAAATGTACAAAAATAATTAACTTTATTATAAAAAAAAAACATTTATTCAGCTAAAACATAATCCAACAAAGTAAAAGTGGCTTCAAAGCCAACTGCATTTAAGATGCGCCGTGGTGACGGGACGTTTGTATTTACCTGACAAGATTTACGCACCCTAGTCAGAGATATAAAACTAGAAACAAGATTACAAAAACTTTTGCTATATGGAATATAGCCCTTTCTGGATTGACTTAGGTATTGCATAAATAGCAGCAACGGCGTCCTTTACTACAATTCTAAAGCAAACGCCTTGGGCGCTTGTGTACTGGTTATACGATACGGTCACTTGGCAAACTGGCAAAAATTTGCATACAAGAGGATTTCTGTGTCCCACTACCGATAACTCGAAGGTCCTCAGGTGAAACGCATTCAAAAGTAAATACATCCTGAACACACCTACCTGTACCTACTCCAAAACTTCCAATCTGTTACATTGAGAAACGTCAACTTATCGATTAATCGCTAGAAAACGTCAACCCCGCTAAAAGAAGACATTATTAATAGATGAAGACACAAAATGTACAAAGATAACGAGAGGCACAGATAAAAAACGGGATGACTTAAAAAAAGGTCATTGTGATCTCATAAATCGTACGCACCATTCATGTTTAGGATCGGCAAAAAAATGGAGATTTCCTACGCGATACCACCTCGTCCGGTGGCCACAGTGTTGTTTTTTTTTTTTAATATATATATATATCTTTTTGTACGTACCAATGATGCTGCAAAAACGGAAACGCTGAACAGTCGTTATAAGGAATATAGAGAAAATTGATCTACAGTTATTTGTATAAGTAAAATAAAAATAAATTTCTAGTTTTCAATAGTGTGGGAGTGATAGTGTTGTATAATAATTTATTCGGCGTTAGTGTTGTACCGCATAGCGAGCCAGCAGGTGGCGCTACCTCATGCACGGCCGGCTCCAGCTGGCGCGAACCATCGAAGCGCCGCTCATATTTTAACTGTTATGGCTACTAAAAACTGTACACTTATACTACACTGATAGATATCAAAACAGACATCAAAATTAAATATTTATATTTCATTATACTCGTAACTTGTTAGTTTTATATTCAAATGTTTTAAAGTACTTACATATCTAGATTTTTTATTAATTATTTAGTTTTTATATTGAATTACTTAATGCGAAAGCTTCAATTTATAACATTTGTAGATTAACAAATGTTATTACACCTACATTTGTACGTACATATTATTATTGAATATTAACAATTCATTACATGATCTTTTTGCTTTAATTTAGAATGAAATAAGTACATAATTTATTTATCATAGTGTATTAAATTATTTATTAATTATATTTATATAGTTCAATGATAAATTAATTAATTTGAAACTAAGCTTTGGCGAATTTGAAAACTTTAATTAAATTCGCCTCAATCACATCTCATAAAAATTAATATTTAGGTAGGTAGGTATATTTAAAATAATAGGTACCTATTCTACCAATTTTAACCTAGCCAAAAAAAAAAACAATTATATATTAGCAAAGGTAATATAATATATGAACAAATTTCTTAATTATATAGTTCATCCTCCAAAACAACATCCTCATTCTGAGGTTCAACAAAGTGTCGTATTCTAAATTCGAAAGAGGTTTGAGTAATAAATAAGGCTTTAATATAAAGCTATTGAGTCGGTGTGCCACTGATACAGATGTCTTGTGCGAGATAGCGGCGGGTACAAAACGAACTAACATGGATATCACATTAGCCGACTGACGCGTAGTAAGTCCATGAGCTAAAGAAAACTAACTTAATCTTATATATATATATATATAGATATATCTATCTATATCTATATTATTTTCTTTTCCAGAACACTCCGATTGAGTGTCAATCAAATGTTATATTAATTATTTGAGTTTGATTAACTTAATGAGTAACGCTATACGTAAATTAATAACGTATACTGTTTTATGTAAATAGAGTATTCCACGAAACGTTGTACCTTATCGACTTCATATTAATTAAATATAAAATGTAAAAATGTATTAATCAATAATTTTAATAACTTTACATATGTTTTTACAGTTATTTACATACATATGTACGTGTGTGCACAACAATATAATTAATAGTAGTTTTTAAGGAAGCCCTTCCCTGTAAATAAGGCCCCTTAATTTCTTGCACCGTTCTTCACAGGTTTCGTGATGACATTATCTTTGATCGAAATAAAACAAAGAACTCTGGAAAACCTTTAAAAGTATCCAAACTGCTTTTTGTTAAATAAACAAAAAAAAAAAAGATTTCCTTTTTTAAAACCAACTACCGTCGGCTATGGAACGCGACCACCATATCTGTATAATCGTCGGACGCTACTCGAAATGTCCAGTGCGGTAAAAGAAATAAAAAAAAATATACGATATTTTGGCGGGAAATAAATCACCAGCCAGTGTCCTTAGATGTGACCATACAAAATTTATGGGGGTACAGCGTTGAAACCGACTGGTGGACCTACTAAGACAAAATAATAAAAAAACTAAGGAATACACCGCGTAACTCTCGACGCTCTGCGACAACTTCATTACTATCTATAATTTACTTCGCTCCCGTTACTGAAGTAGGATGTGTTATTTTTTGTCCGCCCGTTACTCCGTAATTTACACCGCCAGAAAACTTAAGACAAGCTGTCGGGCTCTTGTCGATGTCGAACGAAAAGAATAATTATAATTATATGTACGAGTACGAGTTAAGTTCACTGCGCCACCGAATAATTGTTCTCGAAATATTTTTAACATTTTCCAAGTAGATTTAAATTCCGTCCAATTGAAGAATAAAAAGTTTAATTTATTGTCTGTACGCTGAGATCTCGTTACGTTCTATATCTTCATACTTCGTACGATTGAAATAATATGTGTTTGCTTTTCGAACAGTTTCGAACCTATATAAAAATAGAATTATTTAGTAAATGTATTATTACTCTTAAGCTTTGAAAGTAAATTAGGTGTTTTAGGCTTTTTGACCGCTTTGAGACAGAGGAAATCTAGCATCAAGAGTCTCCTTTTCCATTAGAATACTTCTTTTCCCCATATAATATTGATATTTAACAATTTATAATTTTAGAGAAATACATTTCTGATATAAATATTTATCACCATTGGTCTAGTAGTACGTAGTAGGTATATATAATACGTAAGTTCCTATACTAGTTACTATTAGTCCCATTAATATTAAGTTTTCCTTTCAATTTTCCTTTGTAAAATGCATCTTATACATACATAAAAATACACTAACTGCTATTGACTCTGCGCTCTCGTCACCACATGTTACTTAAATTTATAAAATAAGTGTATAAATAAAAAAATTATGACTTAACAAATTATTCGAATATAATAAAAATAATATATGAGAATAATTAAAATCTTTAGTAATTATTTTTTCTCATAACGTTTCATTTGGATTTTATTAAGGTAAGGACTATCTAAGGAATATCTTACGCTTAGGTATACTTACTACTAGAATTTACGCTATAAGCTACTAAAAGTGTGTAATAATTGCGAAAATCAAAGATTTTATTATAGTAAATTAGTAGTGTGTTATCTGTTTTTTATGAATTTACGAACTTACTATGAAAACATATTTTACATTTGCTCCGTTAGTTGCTTACTTCTATAGTTTTAATAACTGAAAATAATAAAAAATACACTACACCTAGAAATAATCTCATTGTCTCTAAAAGAGAATTCTTGCATATATATATATATATATATATATATATATGTATGTATATATATTATCGGTCCATTACCGCAGGCAAATTCGACACAACTATTATGGTGACAGAACCCTAAGAAAACGTGTACCCTATGTGCTTAATGGTTTGCCTGAGGACGCCGCGAGCCAGACCTAAGGAGGTTTAAAATTAAACTTAGGGATTATTTTCTGTCAACTGTTAATTGAACAGTTGACAGAAAATACTTCTTGGTTTGATTTTGATCTAATATTAATGTAATTTTAATTTAAATCATATGTATAGAGACTCGGGATCCTACAGTCAAACTCACGAAGAGTTTTGCAGGACATAGTTTAACTTTTTTATATATTGTAAAATGGTACTAATAAAATTAAATAATAATATATATCAGTTGTTTTTTAAATAATAACAAGTATACTTATAAATTATTTTCCCGTCTGTAAGTCTGTGTTATCGTTTTTGTATGTTAATTATTAGTACTACGCTACCTAACAACTGAATTAAATGAACTGAACGAAACCTTTCTCCAAAATATAATATAAATAATGTTTATATTAATAAAATATTTTATCTGTTGAGATAAAATATATGTTTTCTTATATTTACTATGAAAATAGTAACGAACAAATCAATAGTGAATATATTTATAACTAAGCAATAGAATTAGCATTTCAATATAATTATTAACTCTAACAATATCTAAAACAAGTCCTATTTACGTAATCATCGAATTTCATATAATAAAATCTTTACTTTGTATAGCTACGATAATGTATTCATTAAAATGTACACAGTGTATCCCTAATATAGAGACATTCGGTGTCGAATGACGAGATCCAATGACTGACACCAAAGTGGGAAGAATTAAAATATAATAATTCCCTCGAGTACGGAATCAACCCACAGTTATCGCTTTACAGTCAAACACTATCCCAATGTGCTTCACGCTGTATCCCGCACACAGCAGGGTAGGCAGAGGGAACCTCATGATAAGACATTTCGTTCCCCACTTTCCACCGAATTCTGGAGGCATTGCCTGTTGGAAGGCGGGACTAAACGCCGCGCGAACCAGAGCGAAGGAATGAAAATATAAATCTATATAAATATTTCCTCGAGTGGGGATCGAACCAACAACCAGTCGATTTTGCAGCACACTTTGTGCCTGGCCTCAAGTTTTACTCGTTTATAACAATTAATAATACTAAATAATTGATAACAATCAAAAACCAAAAAAACGAATCGACAATCATGTACCGTTATAGGTATAGGCAAGAAATCACACTCTTAACATGACACACAAATGTATAAATGAGGAAGTCTCTGATTGAGGGTTGGAGCCGACCTGTTGTTGCATTACGTAAGTCCACGTCCTCATAATTGTTAAGGTATACAAAAGGTACCGCGAAGAAACCGGCCTGTCCGCCAAAAAGGTCTTAGTAACAAAAACTCATCCAACCAAAAGAGTTGGTGGTGCTTTATATGGAATATCTCAACAGCTACCGCTGAATTGCCGCGGAATAATTGGACGATTGACTTTAGCTTCATACTCTTATATACTCTTATATACTGTATAAAAAAACATTTGAGTTCGTAGTGGCGCAGGTCAAAGTATACACTTATAACAAACTTCCAAACGACGTGGTTAATTTATCACTGAACAAATTTAAAAAAGTGGTTAAGCACAGGCTCTGCCAAAAAGCATATTACTCTGTTAAAGATTATGTTCGCAATAAAGATGTTTGGAAATGAGTTGCTCTATTTCTAAGTTGAAATTGTTATTGTAATTTGTAACAAATATTGGCAGTTAAAAAGAGTGGCCATGAGTTTCTTTGCCTGTATCTTCTCATGAGTTCAACTATTTGAACGGGCTTTTTTCAAGTCAAAATTGCACATTTTTTTTTGATTATTTTGTTTTGCATTTTTGTTTTCTACTTATATGACATGTCCAAGTAAATGTTAAGCATTTATATGGAATAAAGATATTTTGACTTTGACTTTGACTTTGCATTAGTACAAAGGTGTGATTGTAGCTTGAAGTTTATGTATTTGATCCCTACTCGAGGCAAATTTTAATTTATTCGCTTTAGCGTTGAGTTCCGCCACTCACCACACAATGCCTTGAAAAAATCGGCAGAAAGTGAGGAACGGAATTTCTTAACACCATGTTCCTGTACACTGTATGCGTGATCAACGTGAAGCTGATTTGGTTTGATAGAAAATACATTGACTACTTAAACTATTGCTCAGATATTCAAAATATTAACATTGAGCTTTCACTTTATATGTATTCTAATGATATAATAATTATATTTGTATCATAAAAAAATAAAAACAGTATAATCCGGAACTAATATTTATAGGCGAGGTACTAGTACCGGGGAAAGACCTCATGTTTCAATCTCGTCTCGCTTGGGGTGGCGCACCCTCCTGGGATATTAAAATCTGTTATACGTTAATGTAATACGATACGCCTACATGTATCATTCATGAAGTTTATTTTTATGATATCACCGCTTATTAGACTACTTAAACACTGAACAACGTATATAATAATGTATGTATGAAGTATTTTCATTTCTTTGCTCTAGTATCGAGACAAAAATCCTCCAAAAATCAGCGGAAAGTTGAGAACGTAGTGTCTTAACACTAGGTTACCTCTGCTTACCCTGCTGTGTGCGTGGAACTGCGTGAAGTTGTATTTTATTTTATGTAATATATATTGTATGTGCATATAAACAGATATTATAAACGATAATGTAATTTTCTTGAATTATAAATGATTATCTTTTTAACCGTTAGTTATCCTTAATGATAAATAAAAAAAGAAAAAATTATAACAATATAAATTATTAAGCCTTCAATATTTAATTCTTATTTTAATCCTACCTGTTCAATTAAGCTTTGAAGAGGATCCTCGTGAAATCCTCGTAGAAATACGATATAAAAAGCTCAGTATTAAATATTAGTTTCTTGTATAAGCTATCAATTAATGTAATTAATTCTAATTGACAATTTTAAGTAAATATTTGGAATGGTAGTTTATTGCTCTATAATGGATGCGTGAAGAGCTATTTTGTAATATGAAGAAGATTCTCTCTTTAAAAACAATTTATCCATATTCTACAATATTCGTGTTTATTGACTTGTAAATATTGACTTGTTTCGATTATAATTTTAGTTTATTTATTTTTATGATATAAAAAAAATGTTGTTTTAAATTGTCTTCATAATTATCTACAACGTAATTTCCCTATGTCTGTTCCAGTGAAATATATGTAAATAATTAAATTGGCAAGTAATTTATACTAAGCTAATTAAAAAAATCATCTATAGATTTTACTCCATTAAATTTTATTACAGTATATTAAGCAAATTGGAATAATGAAACTGAATAGTTTAACAACAAAGTAGGTATATAAAAGTATACTAGGATTTATTTATTTATTTATTTTTGGTCTTATACTCATGGTAAATTGAAAAGTCTGTGTTTAATCATTATTTAACTTCTTATTTCTTATATACCACTCTATATTTTAGTAAAGGGAGCAAAGAAGTGACAAAGTTGACATAAAATAAATAAAAAAAAACCATTACAATATCCACAAAATATAATTGTAATGACATTAAGTGAAATACAAACGATAACCTCGTTTGACTAAATGGTGTAATTTAGATAATTGCGGTGTTTTATCTGACATTGTAAAATAATTTTTATCTTCGCTCTTATTTGAGTATTATGTATATATAGTGATGAATAAGCAGTTAGTAATTGGGCCGTGTTGCTGATTATACTTTCAAAATTCTAAGTCTATAGCTTCACGCTGTATCCCTCACATAGCAGGATAGGCAGAGGGAACCTAGTGTTAAGACACTGCTTTCCTCACTTTTCGCCGATTTTTAAGGCATTGCGTGTTGAGCGGCACTAAACGCCGTTTAGTGCGGCAAAGCGAAGAAATGAAAATATTAATAAGCAATCTTTCATCCCCCCTGAGTGTGGATAGAACACATAACCACCGCGTTACAGACATATCTTTGTGCCTCTACGCCACGACGGTCTCTTATAATTATCGACGAAAACGAAATGATTGTTAAAAACTAATATTTAAATCACTTATTTAAGACGGTCGGTTCATTGAAATGCGGCGAGTATGATGAACTTCAGATTACAGCGGGCACGCGAGCGCCGCGGGCCTCGACGACGAGACCTGTTCATGGTATTAAAACTAACTTCACTTATTTCACTATTGTCTACTTTACTTTTTATATGTTGCTATATTTATAATGCTAAACATTTTACATAGTAAGACTTGCTCACTATTAGTTTTAGTTTAAAAATTACCATAGCTGTGTTATTTTTATGAAATAGTTTTTTAGCAATAGAATTTAACTTCCCCTGGTATTTAAAATTACCATTTTATTATAGGCAGATAAAAAAAAACACTCCGTTTCTTTATACTGAGCTTACATCGCATGCAGTCGGTTGACCGAATATGCCAGATAATAATACTGGTTCCGATATCTCGAAAAAGGCGAAATGTCGTCTTTTTATAAAACTCCTACACGGGAAGTTGCCTCCGATACCTAATCTCTTGAGGTAAGTGCAGTTTTGACTTTAATGTGTTAATAAAAATGTAACCGTTTTGTCAACAAAATGGAACTCGGAATTCTCACATACGACATATTATTATGATTATATATGTATATTATATGTGAATATGTTATAGCTATATTAAATTGTTTTTATTGATATATTATGCACAGAAAAGGAGAGTATTTACTCTATATAATTCTTAATTCGCATAAGCATGTGATGCAGTCGATTTTGTAGCAACTCACCAAGGTTGGCTGTCATGATGTCTTGATCTTTCGGTTTCTTTTTTCTAGGGCGACCTTTTTGTCGGGGAGGAGGTGCTGTTGCCCCGTTAAAGAAAGGGCCTTTAGGAACATCGTGTTCTACTCTCGTGAACTCGGGTGACGGGTATGGAGGATAGTGAGAGCCAGGCGGAGGCCCGGGGTACGGCCCTGGACACATCTGCGGCGGCCCTGGAACTGCCATATGGGGACCATAGTCCGGCATGGTTTCATAATGTAGCCTGTAACATGTGACTTTTTTGAAAACATAACTCTACATGTCAGAACAACTTTTTTTAATTATAACTTTGTATACAATTATATAAAGAACTTAAATTTTAAAATTTTGTTAAAATGTAAGAGATAGAGTCCTACCTGCAATACACAGCTGAGTCTCTAATGCCAAACGTATCCCCCTTCGTCAGCCTTGCACTGCACAGAGCACAGGAGAAGCAGTGGACATGGAACACGAGGTCCCGCGCCCGCATCACCAGCTCCGAGGCAGAGATGGGCGTGTTACATCTTGCACATCGTTTAGAACCGTATAACCTGAGAAAAATATACATATTAAATTATAAAAATCTGAATATTTTAAGGTATTAAAGTATTAACCGAAAACGTCGAAATATCTCAATATATATCTCAAATAGCGAAATTCAGGTTTATTTCGGACTAATGTCTATTTTGGACACCAACTAATACTAAAATAAACGTGGGCTTTAAGTTTTTGAATAAAACTCTTGATTATTTGTTGGTAGTTATATTTCTATATGCTCTTGCCACCAAAAGACTTGATGCTTCACATATTATTTTATAGATATGCTAATATTATAATTTAGTTTACTAATTTCTCACATATTAATAAATTAATATTAGTTCAGATCTTAACAGTGCTGGAGAACTATCAAAGATTTTAGTGCGCTATTCTAAAGCTAACAGGATTAATATACTTCTTAAAAAAAATTCTTCGATTAAAAATCGAACCCACATCCACCACAACTAACCACAAAATATAAATCCACATAATTTATATAAACTTAGTAAATGCATTTATTTATCTATTTTTATTCCATTAGCTTCTTGTTTTCAATTATCATAGCAATTTTTTATATTAAAAGGCCGAAAAAAAATTGTTTAAATGCTGCAATAACAACATAAGGTCATAAAAAAAACAATTACATATACAGTGGAAGTCAACGACCGGTTAACATTATTTTAAATAACACTTACATATAGGCAGGTGTTGTAATTTTTAATCCACATTATCAACATTTGGAAAGGTGAAATAATCAATTTGAATTTTTCTTTCGGTAATGTTGTAGGTAAAAGTAATATTTCAAATTAGAAATAGAGAAACAGAGAACCTAGTGTTAGACACTCGCAAGTTTTTGCCTCGCGCTTTTGCCTCGACACCGGAGCGAAGAACAATTATATATATTAAATATATATTTATATTTCAATAAATATAAATAAATATATAACTTCCACGAGTGGGATCGAACCCAGAACCAATCGTGTTTACAATCACACTTTTTCCATAAGCCACTAGCCAGTCAATATTTTAAATTTATTTTTTAAATAATTAAAAATAATACCTACGGAAGAATTGTATACGATTAAGAATCTGTCCCTACGAAACAAACATAAGTTTCAAACAAATTCTAGTTAGATAATTAAAACCGGTAAGGGGTCAAGATTCCAGATAGCGAGTTCGACTCCCGAGTGAGACATCTCCGTGTGGTCTCGATTCCACGATTCACTCCTATCTCGATCAAACGACCCTGCATTATTTTTATATATTTAAAACAAAGTTGAAAGAACTTAAAAAGAATCAAACTTTAATTGAGAAAATTAACTATTTAATGCTTAGCGATTATTTAAAATATGGTACTTTTTTACTCCCATTGAGTGAAAGTGGTTTATGTATATTTGCTAATTTTATATATATAAATGTATAATGTATCTTATAGTCCATCAAACAATTAATACTTATTAATTATTTTAATGTTTATATTATAACAAATTGTATGATAAATATATGATATAAAATTACATCATTATTCGCTTTTAAATTAAAAAAAAACATCTTCACGCTGTATCCCGCGTACACACCGTTCCGCTCCGTTCCCCATTTTTGACAAGTTCGTGTTGAGTGTTGAGTGGCGGAACTCATCGCCGCGGTTTGCCCCGACACCATATGAACATATTAAATATTTCACTTCTCCGAACGGGAACGAACCCACAACCTGTCGCGTTTCCTAGGCCCCGACTGGCCTCGCTTTTGAATATTATCTTATAATATTTTAGGACATTGAAAATTGAATACTTGAATTAAAAATTACAGAAACCACATGTAAGATGAAGACATCGAAATGAAGAAACAGTCGTAGTCAGCGGTCACGAGCGATGTTATCGCCGCCACACAGCGCACGGGGCCTAGACTCGGCTGAGTTCTGAGAGATACCTATGTGTTACCTGATGGCTATCGTTAACTATTTTTATGAAAATTATCTTACTAAACAATTAATAATTAGATTTTAAATGTAAAAGTACAACAATTGTAAGCTCAAATTCATAATTAAAAAGTTAATGTTGACTTATAGTAAGATGTGAATATTAATATTGAAAATGAAGTGAAATTTGATTTCTTTTTCACTCTTAAAATGGATTTTTTTTGTCCAAATTTAGAAAGTTTAGTGTAAGTTTTAATATAGATGTAAGGAAGAAGTTATCGCAGTACTTCACTCTATAATAAAATTTTCTCCAAAATCTTAAAAATTGTTTTCAGTCGTGAACCAAAGCAACTTTAATAAAAGTTGCAATAAAAGTTTACACTATTTGCGATTTACTACTTCTTAATAACTAAAAATAATTTCTTTATTCGTTTCAATTGCATTATTATCTACGATTATTATGAAATTTTAATGAGATTTGGTTACATAATCGTTACACTTTAGCTATTAAATAAAAAAAAAACAGCTTCACGCCGTATCCCGCACACAGCAGGGTAGGCAGAGGGAATCTAGTGTAAAGCCACTCCGTTCCCCACTTTCTGCCGAACTCTGCAGGCATTCTGTGTTGAATTGCAGAACTCAACGCCGCGCTTTGCCTCGACACCAGAGCGAAGAAATGGAAATATAAACGTTAATAAATATTTCACTTCCCCGAGTGGGGATCGAACCCACAACCATAGCGTTACAGTCACACCTTTTAAATATTACCTATTATAAATTTATAGAAAGCAAACAAAATTTTGTTTCAACTCCACTCGATCCCATCGACGTCGCTAACGAGCATGGTATTAAAAAATTTAGTATCTGAAACCGAAAACTTTAAAATAAAACCCTTATCGGTACCGTAGGACGTTCAGCGCGTTTCACGCAAGAAACTTTGATTTGACACACTGCCGTTAACAATGGCGAGCGGCAAGCTTTATTTGTTAATAATGTTTCACGGCTCACGAATATAATACAGCTATTCACCGGCTATAATCGTAATACCTATTGGTTTCTCGATACCGTTGATATGCCTATTAGGTTTTACTTTGTTTTTTATATGAACTAACTTGATAGTAAAGTTAAAGTTAAATATATTCTCAAGTTTAGTTTTATATATACCTATAAAAATACTGCATTTAAGGATATTTCGTGTATATTATTTTTCATAATAATTCATAGTTTACTTTAAAACTAAAACTTACACTATAAATTTATTTAAAATAATTAACAATATTTACTTAAAATATATATCCTAGATGGATCCTTAATTATCCTTAACATTTAATCCTGACGACGACATTTTAAATTCAATATTTTGCCAACAAAAATATATATACATATATGTACAGGGTCAATTAATTCAATTATGAAAAGAAAATCTAGACACGCGGTAGTCTAACCAACCAAGTTCAAAAAACTTTTAACGCGTCATACATGGATATTTATTATTTACTTTACATCCAAAAACAGGAAGTAGATTAACATAATATATGTATGTAAAGAAATCACACCTGAAATCTAGAGCTTGAATTACGTACGAATGAGTACAGAACTTGGCACCCATATAGAACTCTATTCCTTTGTCAGTGAAATCAAGAAAGACGTATTTTTCAATATTGAACTTGTCTCTCATTTAACATTTATGTTTTAATGGAATATAAATGTACAGACCACAGGTACAGGGATTACGTACGATATACGATAAAACACTATTTATTATTCCACTCACAGTGACATTTCAACAAATACGTTGCTGGAATATTTTAGTCAACAGGTGATCGTTTATACAAAATATCATATATATATATATATACAATTAAATTATTTAATAAAACAGAACAAAACAAAATATTTTCTTAGACATATAAAAAACATATAAGCATAATATCCACATAAAGTACCTATATATCAAGCAACAGAATTCATTATTCTTATAATTGATGGGTTTTACATTTTCCTAGCTTCCAAGATATTTTTATTGAGAAAGAATTTAAAATTAAATTAAATTAAAAATAAAACTATTATTATATCTACGATAATGAACGCCTATATGTTAGACACAAGCGTTCACTAGATATAATTTACAATAAGTACTTAATACCAACTTTTTTCAAGCTTTAATGGTTAGTTGAAGTGTATCCATAAATTTTAAAATATGTCAATCTATTAAAAGAAACGAGCGTGTTATTAAAAGACTATCATTTTTCCCATTCGTTAAAACATAAGGCAAAAAGAGTAAATGTGGTATGTCTTCGCAATAACCAATCATCTACCAGCGATTTACACACTCAGAATACAAACCAGGGAAGGACAACTCCATCGATAATAATAATTCAGTCTCTATCTAAAGGAAATAAGACTTAATAATTTATATAGAATTTACAGTAACACTCGACGTTACTAATTACGAAAATTTTATATGAAATTTTAAGTACTGAATCAATTTTTATGTTCAACAGGAACATTCCATATTATTCTCACGCAGCTTTTATTTAATAGAAATATCTTCATAGGAACATGGCACATGTCCGTGCGCTTTGATCTGAGGCACATCATTATCGTCTAGGCATAGCTTTTACTTGTTAACAAGTTAATAACGACTACAATAGCACCATTAAACTTTATATTCTGTAGAAAGGTGTGGTGGTAAAGTAGAATTTATTACGCGAAATGTGTAAACCTTCGAGGCTTATGCATAAGTCTGCTTAATTTTACAAATTACGGTATATTTAGTCGAGATTTTCAAATCTAAAAATATTCGTTTCTTATATGTCTGAAAATAACCCGACAAATGAGAGCCGGTACGCATGCAAGATTGATAGGGTGTCACCGATAGATGGCGATGCCACCATTAATTAACACTGAACATTTGAGGTTATGCCCTCGCTCGACAGCCGTTCCAGAGCTGCTCGTCAATTGCCCGAAACGCCTCCTTCCTATGACTAAAATATTAATTCCTTAAGCAAGATTAAATAAGAAATGGTGCAGTTAAAAATCAATTCAAAATATAACTAGTTCCCAATATAGTTTTGAAATATTTACCTAAATAAACACTCTTGAAACTTTTAAAGTGAAACAAACAATAATATTATACCGGCTCTTAATTATTATCTTGTTTGTATAATAAAGATGATGAGAAAGAAATGTATTTTTAAATTGTGGGATATGTCGTTATTTATTTATATGTTTTATTTGCATACCTATTTATTTTATCCAAATTAATTGTGCGACTACAGCACATTCCCTTATGGGTTATTAATAATGAATTTGCTTAAGTTTTATTACTTTTATATTTAAGGAGAAAAAAAACAGAAATAATTAAAATGGCTACTCATATATATCTACTAAAGGTTAACCTTATATAGGTAGAGCAAATAAATAATAATTCACCAACAAGAATTAAATTCCTTTTATATTAAATAAATGGTAATTTAGTTTTAAATGCTTATTTATATATCTCATTATTATCATAATTTGTTTTCAAAACTTTTTTTACTGCGTTGTCTAATAAGTAGGTAGCTACGTACAAAAATACTAAAAAGTGATTGATAGCCGAGTAGATACAGATAGAGCTTCTGAGAACCATAGTGTAGGGCAATTATGGTAGGCCGACTTCCCTAAGCTCCCATGGCACGGTTGAAAGTGGCAACTGATTTATTCTTAGGGCCATAATTTTAGACGTCGCTTGGTCGAATTAAAATAAATTGCTTACCTTACTACAACAAAATTGTTATAAATAGGGAAAAAGTATTTTGTAATAAAAAATATATATATATGTTTATAGTCATCACTTACTAATTTGTTACATTTTAATTAAACCTTATCAACGAATTATAACGTGCGAAAAATTCGAACCTCGTACCATTAGCACTTCAAACAGTGACAAACTAATAAATAATCGAAATCGTTTTGCAAAATATAGCCAAAAACGTTATAATTCTATATAAATGTAGAAATTTTGGTCAAAACCAACAATTTTTAGGCAATTTTTGATGGTTTCATATGAATACAAATGATTTAAAAGTAACTCTAGCGTAAGTCTATTGTGCATACATACCTTGTCGTAACGTGCGTAGATAATATCGCCCACCGCCGTCCAATTTGGTCGACGGGAGAGCCGTTTCGTAAATATTCCTACGCATTTTTCAAGATCTAGAAAACCTTGGAAAAATATCATTTAAATGAACGTTTATCGTAAATTATCTTGTTCAGTTGTTTACATGTAAATGATTTTCACTATCATTCTTCGTTTTGACTCATAGCATACAGTTATTCTCAATTCGGAGAAACAATAAATAAGTAGTATTATATATATCTTTTGTAATTTTTGTTTTTCAGCTGTATCCCATAGATAGTGGGGTTAAGAGTAAGCTTCCCACTTTCCGCTGAACTCATTGCACATTGAGTTGCGGAATTCAACGCTGCGGTTTGCCTCGACACCAGAACGAGTCACGTGCCTCGTCTGGACATTTCGTAAACGTATATGTGAAAAAATAAAATTATTACTTTACTTCACTTAAATATATGAAATTTAACAAAGTTGTCTTTTAATTCTTATTTATTATTAATGATAAAAAGAACTCGTTCTTTCATAAATTGATAAAAGGCCGTTGCATTAAAATGTGCATATTAACCGATGGCTACGACCTCAGTACTTTACAAAAAAAAAAACTTTCCCTCGTAATTACACAATTTTCCGTATACTTTTTAAATAACATGTCAGTCAGAGTTATTGTTTCGAATACTCGATAGTAAAGCAAGTGCTGTTGTTCATTATTATAGTCGAATACAAAACAAAATGCCAATGGAATTCAATATTTTATTTTTGTATTGACTTTTAATTGTAATGCCCAAAATTTTTCTGCTCGTTTAAATATTTACAAGCCTGCGTTGCGTCAATTGTAAAAAAAAAGTACTGAATATCCTTACTCGAAATTTCAATTTTACCGATAACGAGGCTAGGTTTTATATTGATTTAATGTGACGAGTTGAAATACTCATAGTTGTATCCGTTGTTGCGAAGTGGCATAAGCGTGTACTAGCGTAGCGTTTGACTGAAAACGGTTGTGGGTTCAATTCTCACTCAGAGAAATTAATTATTATTTATTAGTTTTTTTTAAATTCGGCTGAAAATCGGCACGGGTGTGTCTTAACACTACGTTCTCTCCATCTATCTCGCATACAGCAAGGTAGATAAAAGAAAAAGTTAAAATAATGATATCAGTATAAAAATGTTAACTTACAAGGAGAAATCACAAACATATTTCATAGCAGAGTGCAGTAGTAAGTTTCTAGTTGAACAATCGCTAATAACCCCTCTCATTACACGTGGTGCGCTCGACCGACGTACAATTGTTATAACTCAATCAATATTTATTGTTATTTATACACACGTCTGTTTAATAGACGGTGTGTTATAATAATTTTTTTTTATTCGATTCTAACTTTTTCCTTAAGCAAGAGCCAATGGCTCGGAAAATTGATATGATCCGCAGTCTTTATGACAGCTTGTCTCTATTAATTCATTAAGAAAATTAAAAAAAAAATGTTGCATTCATTCATAGGCAAAGATTTAAAGATGAGGGGCATAAAGAGTTCCTGTAAAACTGGTTGGCTGTGGTAGGTTTGATCTCCACTCGAGAAAATTAAATATTTATTTAAATTAATATTTCCATTTCTTTGCTCTAGTTTGGAGGCACAGCGCGGCGTTGAGTTCTGCCACTAAACACACAATGTCTCCAGAATTCGGTGGAAAATGGGGAACGAATTGTTTTAACACTAGCTTCCCTCTGCCAACCCTGCTGCGTGCAGGATACAGTGTGAAGCTGGTTTTAATTTATTTTTTAATTTTAATTAAAAGACACTAGTTGTCGCCCGCAATTTTATCTGCATGGATTTTAAGATCGATAATCACGTTATCTTCTTGTTTCTATAGAAATTTCGAGACAACCGCTCTTTGTGCTCTACACTTTCTAACCTCAATTAGATTACCAAATTAATAATGTAAAGATATTGTACGATGAAATTACTATAAAAAAAACACATATCTCCATTCACAAAATAAACATGATTGACATACATATTTTCATTAAATATAATAATCATATAAAACCCCACGTTATTTCCAATCGGTATCTTTATTTCACACGAAATGATGAAGCGTTCACACTTCAAATCCTAGCAACGGATTAATTCTATCACTTGTCCAAAAATTATCTCCCGGTGTCAAGTAGCAAGTGTCTAAAGTTGCCTTCTGATATACGTCTACAAGTAACCACTTGTCCACCGATATGGTGGACTGATGAATGTGATCCTATATTTCCGACATAATACTAATTGAGTTTCATCGCATTTAGTCTATCATTTTAGTTGAGGAATTGTAGATTAAATATTATCAATGAGAAAAGTATGTAATAATTTGTATAGTTAGTTTGTTTTATAAGAAAACGTAAAATAAAGTATTAATTTATAATTAAAGATTTTTTATTTTTTAAGTTACATAATTTTTTTAATATGTAAATTATTTTAGTTCCATTCAAGTATATCAAAGTATTATTAAAAGTTCGAAAAGGACCAAGCGTTTTTAAATATAGCTCAAATACATTCTTTCAAATAATAGTAACTCTGCACACAAAGCGCCATACAAAATATTAAACATAACTATTTATTGTTCCGGTTCTTAAATGGTAGGTCAATAATATTTACATCGTTGTTAAAGTTATTCCAGACATAAAATCTGTTAAGAGCTTTTGGCACAATTTTATAAGCTTTTAATACCAACCACTAACATAAATCAACGACAATATATGCGCGAAATTTACATAAAACTATAATGAAACTATAATTTTGATAATAATCATCTTCACAATGTATCCCGCACGCAGCAGGATAGGCAGAGAGAACTAGTGTTAAAACACTCCGTTCCATACTTTCCACCGAACTTTTCGAGGCGTTGCGTGTTGAGTGGCGGAATTTACTGCTAGGGCGAAGAAATTAGAATATTAATAAATAGTAATTAATTCCCTCGAGTGGGGATCGAACCCACAACCGTCACACCATTGTGGACTGACTGGCCTCATACAACTGTGATGAAATTATAATTTTGTTAATTTAATATATTTTAGAAAATTTACCGTTGTAACCTTCAAGTACTTTCATTACTCATTTGAACTTACATACAAAAGTCGACTGACTATATTTGCATATATTATTATATCAGTAGTATATTTTAAATAACATTATTATATCTTTTTCTCTATAATTTTTGTGTACACGAGGCCATAAGATGAACGTAATAAAAAATAATTTTATTAAAACAATGTCTCGTATTATATTTGATACGAGTGTATAACTTGTTTGAAAGTCATAATTAAATAACAGAAGCAAAAATAACAGTAATTTATCCTAAAATAAACCTTACACCTTAAAACTAAGCGATTAAGATGATAATAGTTGATTATAATTACGCGACTAAAAATAAAGAAGTTATTACTTGTTTAATGAAATATTTTACCAGGCGCTATTATTATAGTCTATGACCAAGTTTATTTTACACTAGTGGACCCGGACGCGGCTACGCCTGCCTGCTTGAACTTTAAGAATATTTTCGCGTCGGTCATACTATGTCGCTCGAAGGCTAGATTATTTCGAATCAGTGACATCTCCTTAATTATTTCAATATTATTTCATTTCAATTATATATTATTTCAATTCATCTAGATAAAATGCTTAAAGTGACTATTATATTTATTTTCATAAGCATGAATATCAAAATGTCGCGGTAACGGTTGCGTAGCGACGCGACGGTTGTTATTAACATGGCAGAATAAATTGCATGTCAATTTAGAAAGTAATTTAAAATATATTAGTTTATATGTGTAATGTAATGTTATATAGCCTATAGCACTTCTGAAGAATGCAGCTTTTATACAAAACAAAAACGAAGTAAATCGGACCAAGTAGATCCAGAGATCTTAGCGTTTAAACAAAGAAACAAACAAACTCTTTATATATTAGTATAGATTTATTTAATAAAAAGAGTTTTATTTATTTATTTTTTTTAGCTTCACCGTGTATCTCGCGCATTAGTGTAGGCAGAGGGAACCTGAGAGCCTCCTGCTAAGATATTTCGTTCCAAATAAGACACTTCTGTTCCCCACTTTCCGCCGAATTATTGGGGCAATGCGTGTTGAGTGGCAGAACTAAACTCGGTGCTTTGCCTCGTTATCAGCATCGGGAGATGAAATTATTTAATATTTACATTTATGCCTACAAATATGTAAAAATAAAATAAAAATATTACTAATTAATTAATTAATATTATAGTGTTATTATGTGTGAAAAATGATATTATATCATTCCTTATAAATATATAAAGCTTCATCTTTCACAAAATTTTGTATTTCAAATTAATAATAACATTTTAATTATATAACATAGTAGCGGCCCGCCCGCGGCTTCGCCTGCGTGAACTACGTTATTATTAATTTCTGTCTCCATGAGTACCTACGTCCTATAAGTGCCGTCCATGCAAAATTTGAGACTCCTAGAATTTGTAGTAACGAAGTTTCATACAAACTTTCCACCCCAAAAACAACCCCGTAGAAGTCGAATAGTGCAAATTTCCGTTTTAGCGAGCACCTACGTCCTATAAATAACTCCTATGCAAAATTTGAGATTCCTAGCGCATGTAGTTTCTGAGGTTTCGTGATGAGTGAGTGACCTTTAGATTTTATATATATCGATTATAAAAATGTAAAAATACAATAATATTCTTGTGAAATGTTGCATTTCTATGATAAATAAATAAATCTATATATAAGACATTTGGATTTTTATATACATATATATTATTTATTAATTTATTTGATCAATATATAGTATGATAGACGACATTTTTTATAGAGATGAAATATTTACGATATACTAACTTCACAAGTGCCGAATTCCGTTTCACCTGCTTTCTTTAACGATCGCTATTAACGATACCGGCCTCGGCCCAACATCGATGCAACCTGATGGGATTTGTCATTTCAATTTTACAATGCCTATTAGTCTTATCTAAATGTACTTTTTATATCTTCGACTGGTTTCTACCATTTTATAATATTGTTACATTAATAATATTGAAAGCTTCTGTATAATTTCTCATTTTTAGGACCATTCTAATGGACGGAAGACGATGTGTATGACACGTTAAAAATAAAAAAAAAATCTAAAAATCAAAAGGGATGAGAGCAGAAAAAGAATTTAAACATGCGGAAGTTTGCAATTGGAAATAGAGACGCAACCGGGGTATCGTGTTACCTAAATAGTAACAAATCGCGATATGAACCCGCGAGGGGTTGTGGGTCTGTCACGCCGCGGGGGGGCGCGCTCTCTGTTTGCAAATAAACACCCGGCAGGGCCCCGGCAGGGTCCCGACGCACAATGGCCGCGGCGGGACAATGATGGCCAGCGTGACGCCGGCGGCCCACGGCGTCGTCGCCTGCCTCTACCACTTTCTCACGCGAAATAGGAAATACACCTCTATGGGAATCCCATTCGTAGAGAGCGCTACGCCGGAATTATTATACACGCCTGAACACCCGCTGGCTGATGCTAGCAGACGTTTACGTAACTGCACAGACGCACTACCCACTGAGTTAGTTGTTGAAATAAAATAACCATAAACAACCGGGAAACAGTTTTTTTTTTTTATTTATTTTTTTATTTATTTCAGAAAAGAGGTTTATACGATTTTTATAATTAAATTTAAATTTAAACGATTTTTATTTGTATATAAAATAATAAACTGATATATGTATAGAGATAATATAGAATGAGAAAAATGTTTATTAAGTAAAAGTCTAAGCTACTCGCTAAAAATGAATTGATCATGGAAAGGCCTATACTAAGCTCAATAACTATATGTTAATTTTAAATGTACTTATGGCTATTTTTATTTATTAAAACAATTTTAAAGTAAGCTTAAATATTATAACAATAGCTTTATTTTATATAAGAAACAATAGCCGCGTGAACAATGCGGCCCGCTACGATGAACTGTTGTGATATAACAAACGATTCGATATTTAAACTCTCCGAAGCAGAAAAACGCATTACTTTGCAAATCAAACAATTATCGGGGGAGCTTTGTGGTTGTTAAAAAAAAATATTTCCTGATTTCGTAATATAATAATGTTTTATAATATTAATATCGTTTATATTACGAAATTGAGATATCGATAACTATTTTAATTATCACTTTAATAATTGTAACATATATTTTTTATTTTAATACGAATAATAATTTTAAATACAAAAAAAAACTAACAGTACCAGTACCAACGACTGTAACCGCAGGGGACAATATAGAGACGTCAGTTGTACAATGGGCACAACCGCACAATATAATTGTCATATTTCATTTGTCAACAAATCCTAGCACCGTATACACCACAAAGAGCGTTATGACCCTTATCACAAACACATAGAGGCTTGACTCGGGATTCCAAAAAAAAATGCTTCCGCTAGGGCCATCTGCTTCGACAATCTATTATTAGGTCAAATGTTTTCGTAAACATAAATATTGTTATAGTACATTGTATTCGCTATACTAATAAATATATTTTTTATTTTTTTTCACAGATTCTCGCTGTATCCTATACGTAGTTTATAGTAATGTAGGAGAGAGAGTTAAGACACTCTATCTCTCTACTTTCCCCCGAATTCTGGATTTTGTGTTGAATGGCAAAACTTACGGCGCACTTTGCCTCGGCTGTATATCGATGGATATTCATGTTCTCGAGTGGGAATCAAACCCACAACCTTTCGCTTACCGTCACACGCCTGTGCCCCTACGCATCTACTGGCCTCAGCACCCCATTTTTAAATAATACATGCTACTATATGTTACAATTAAATCTTTATTTTTTTTATACGTGAAATTCATATTAATTCCAGAGAAGATCATAAATGAACATTTTATATATATTAGTTAAGTTTACAAGAAATTATACGTATATTAAAATTATTCTATACAATTTTAAATAATACCTATATACACAAAGTACTTAGAACTTATCTACGTTTACTAGAACCTATCTAAGTCACGCCAAGTTAAAAAAACCTATAAATATCTAAAATTTGGCAAATTTATCAAAGCTCTCGTAATTAAAGTTATTTTAATAATGAGAATGTAGTAATATTTGATAGTACCTAATAATTTCTATATAAAAAGTAAAGACAAAAATGTCTACTTCTATTTCAATACAAAATAATGCATCGTTCTCAATTTCACAAACAAAAAAATAACTGAATAACTATATAATCCAAGTTATGTGTTAAGTCGAGATGTTACAGGTCAAAATTTTACACGGCTATAAACCTAATATACTCTTTTATAATCATATAATATGAAATTAGACTAACTTGCAAATCTAATGAAGTTCGTACATTAGATTTGCCTTGGAAATAGAGCTTGAAATAGATCCCGAACAAGCACAGAATAAATCTTCGATTATTTTATCAAATTATTCATTCATTATTGAACTTGGCTTACATTTCACATTTATATTTTAAATGTGATTATTTTATTACACATATTAAACTGTCAACCAAGTTAATGAAATATTATGTGAAATTAGCATTAGCTACTGATATTTAATAATTATAAAATAGGGAAAGACAAATGTGTGTGAGTGTGCAAAATCTCTACCGTTTAATAATTCTAGCGTTTCAAATATGGTAGGGTACACATATTTGATGAGAATTAAGCTAATTTGTTTAGGTCATATGTAACCAGTTAGAGGATCACGTGCACAACCGCTCCAAAAGGACAGATGTACAATAAGATATGTCTCCCAATCTGATATAGTACAGCGTTGTTGTACGTGTAATGAGTTCACAAGTTTATCTACCGAGGTGACTAACTCGGGAGACGATACTAGCTTTTTTGTGATATCGACGTTGCTTTGATATCTTCGAAGTTATAAATATATGTATTAATATAATTATAATATTTTCCTCAAATCTTAGCGAGATTAAATTTTTTGTATGTTTTCTATAAAATTGTTCATAGCTATATCTTCCTTTTTAAATTAAAAAATATTACCTTGTGTTTTTTTTCTTCTTTTTATCAAGAAACCCTAACGTGATTTCGTACTCCCTAAATAATTTCCAAGACTGTTTTATATACTATTGATTCCAATTATAAAATCAGTTAGCCTGTAATTTTAAAAAACATTTTAGTAGCATCATTTGAATAATATTAATCTTGAAAAGGAAATCATTTTAAAGATCTAAATTTATTAACATACTTTATATAAAAGGTTATCAATTGTACAAGCAAACTTTTCTTAATATTTACAATAACTTATAATTAAACATAGAAACTAATAAAAAAGTATGTACATACAATACACATTTATGTACCCTATACATAAATTTAGTAAATATATAATTAATTTCTGTGTCTTTTTATTAATAATTTTTGTATTCATTAAGTTTATTCTTTGCCGCGTAACTTTTTTATGTCGCCAAAGGAGAATTGAAAATTATATATATTTTAATAAAATGCAAGAATTATTATATTCTAAACGTCTACACAAACTTTAAAATGAATATGCAATAAGTGAATGACAAGAAAGACGAAGACATTCCTTGTTACAGAGACCTGCATACTGAAATTACAAATGAATTAATATACATAAAGATAAAATTTTATTTTCATATTTTTATTCATACAGTCATAATTTTTTTAGATAAAGTGCAATTTATGTAATAATTATTGTATGTAACATTCCGCAAATTCTAACAACTGTATCTAACTTGCAAAAGCTTATATAGATTTGTAAAAAAATGCGTGTAGATTATCCTTTCTTATTTAATCTTTATACAATACAATAAATCAGTTTCACGCTCTATTCCGCACATAACAGGGTAGACAGAAGGAACCTAGTGTAAAGACACTCCGTTCCCCATTGTCCGCTCAACCCTGCGCTTTGCCTCGACAGAGCAAAGAGCCAAGCAAAACCAGAGCCAAGATATGACAATATTAAATATTTAATGTGGACACACTTGTGTACCTGCACCATTAAGAATTAAAAAAATATTTATTAGGAAGCACTCTCCTCATCTTTCTAACAATCATTCATTCACATTCAAAATATCAAATAATAATTTTTAATAAATATTTTAAATATTATATAGAAAAATAATCAATCTAAGCAAAAATGTATTCCAAATAAAACATAAAAGATAACATATCACGTTAAAATTCTTTCGCACTTATCACATCTCTTTTGGAGATGACAAACCAATTTATTAACCTAAGACCTATCCCCATCAACTTACGATTCCTACTATATACAACGATTGTAATCGATAATGGGCTCTATATTTTTACGAATTGATTACGTAAGGCCAGTGAGGCCAGTCGTGGCGCAGCGCCACAAAGTGTGACTGTTAACGCGACTGGTTGTGGGTTCGATCCCCACTCTAGAAAATGAAATATTTATTCAAATGTATATTTCCATTTATTAACTTAAGTAAAGCTTATTACACTGTTCAAGAATATTTAGAGGATAAGCATGTATGGGATTAATGTCTATTGAATGTAATGCAGGATAGCTGCCAGTTAATGTAATAGATTGTACCATTGATTTTGAAAAGAGCAACTGTTGAGTTTCTTGCCGGCTCTTCTCAGCAGAACTGCCTTCCGAACCGGTGGTAGCTTTTTGTTCATATGTTCGTTCGACGATTCAAAAGTGCTTATAATAATTGCCTATTTGAATAAAGAATATTTTGAATTTGAATTTAACTCTTGTGTAGAGGCAACACGCAATGCAGAATTAGGCGGAAAGTGGGGCAGGTAGTGTCTTAAGACTAGGTTCCCTCTGTCCTCCCTCCTGTGTGCGGGATACAGCGTGAAGCTGATTACGTAAGGCGAGTGGCGCCGAGTCGCCGCGCCGAGAGCCCAGCGATAGTATAGGTATTCTGTGGACTCCGTGGCCCATATCTGACCGGCTGACCCGGACGCGATATCGATAACTCCGTCTGTCGAGTGCGTGACAACACTGTTTATGTTTATAATAGGACTCGTGCGCAGTTCCGGACCTTACTTTATCTAAATTCATATATATATATACGTAAAATACTTAATGCGCAATGAGAGCTAAATATTGAAAAATATTAGAAACACTTATTAAAAATATTTTAAATAAATGTTATAATTTGTATGGGTGCTATAAGCTGTGTCAAGTTCAAATTTAAAATATTCTTTTCCGAATAGACTATTGTAAGCACTTTTGAATCGTCGAATGAACATATAAAAAGCTACCACCGGTTCGGAAGACAGTTCTGCTGAGAAGAGACGAGAAGAAACTCAACACTTGTTCTTTATCAGATTAATTATGAATATTTAATTATTTCAATAAAAACAACAGTTAGAATCAATTTAAAGTGGGGAACGGACTTAACACTAAGTTCCTTCTACCTACCCTGGGGTGTGCAGGATACAGCGTGAAGCTGATAAAACATAAAAAGCATCAATTTAAAACATATTCCGTGAATCGCAACAGACAACCTACAACCTAAATTCCTCACAATATCTCACGAATCAAACGAAGAATATTTTTTTACAAAAATACTATTTTAGAAAACATTTAACAATTAGAAAGTACCATTAATAGCATTACTCTTTGCAAAACCATCCTCTTTGTTTTCTAAAAAAGGTATATCTATTTCCAAAGTGTGTAAACACTTTAAAAATGTAAAAATAAAAACAAATGAAGAATATTTCAACACTAACACTAGAACAGCTATTTTTCGAGTCGTGGTCATCGCCCTAGAAGCACCGAGCAGCGTGAATGTGAACCAAGAGACAATGCACCAGCGGTCTCACATACGATAACGATCGTTGCTTATGAATGAAGTTGTGGAGCGATCGCAGAACAGATATGAACCAAGGGATTATATATTATAGCACACTGTTGGTGAATATAGCTGACGTGGATAGTGTCGAGATAAAAAACGCGGCGTTCAGCTCCGCCACTCAACACACAATGCCTCTAGAATTTGGCGGAAAGTGGAGAACTCTGCCCTACCCTGCCATGAGCGGGATACAGCGTGAAGCTGATTTATTTTATTTATTTTATCATATATAGACTGACATTAGTATGCAAATTGTAAATATTACAAAACTATGTATATTCGAACCGTCGTGGCGTAGCGGCACAAGGGTGTGTAACGCGACGGTTGTGTGTTCGATCCCCACTCGAGGAAGTGAAATATTTATTTAAGTTTATATTTCCATTTCTTCGTTCTGCCACTCAACACGCAATGCCTCCAGAATTCGGCAGAAAGTGGGGAACGGAGTGTCTTAACACTAGGTTCCCTCTGCTTACCCTGCTGTGTGCGGGATACACAGAGCGCGAAGCAGATTTAGATTTTTTTAAATGTATATTCGAATTAATTTTAATAGGAAGTCGAGCTAATTTCGAGTTGAGCTTATATTTTTTGCCATTTCTATTATTAGACGTAATATAATGAGAGTTAAATTAATATATCAATTAATACTTGAAATTACTTGCATGAAGGCTTTATCAATAGGCTATTGCGTATTTTTTAATTATTTAAAATGAAATTTCGCATCTAAAATATTGCAGGGACACTATACCTATAAAAGTATTTTCTAAATTAAACTTATTCTATAATAATTGAATTTTGTATCAATTAATAATGGTACTATACATAAGCACCATTATTAACAGCATGTTTGATCATTTAGAAATGTTACATTTTTTATTTTTAATACTTAATATAATTAATTTCTATAGTTAACAACGATTCTTTCTAGCTTAGGCTAAAATATGAAATGAAATAGACAAAATAATCGAAAATTATAACTGTCTAATGAAATATTTACATAATAAATATAATTACTAGAAAACATAATATAATAGTAGCTTAGCATTATTATGGAAAGAAATCAAATTATCTCTCCACCTTTCACCTCATAGGAGTAAGTTACGGCCGCAAAACGTAGCATGCACCTTTAATGTGTAAAGTTCGATTTCTCACGCATTGTTTACATGCACTGGAGGTAACTTCTTCTTTGAATGGTCATAAGGTCCACTTTTATCGATATGATAATAGTTTCTATAAGATTAATTAATATCAAGTGGACAAGGTTTTTAAGAAAAACCATATTAATATATATATTTATATCTTTTATGTACTTACATATCTATTTAGTTTACTAATATAAAAATATTTTTTTGGTAGTTTAGTTTTATCGCGTTTTTTTATTTTGGTTGTTTTAATTTACAATGGCGAAATTTTGACGTTGTCGATATCATGTTAATTTAATGATTACTTAAATTATAGAAACTTCATGAAAAAATAACAACCTTAACGCCTTTTATTTAAGGCGATAATTACAAAAAAAAACCTCCATAAAATTTAAATTAAAATTCGTGGTTTCTTAAAAAAATGTATTTATTTATTATTCCTCAAGCAAAATTAACGTTGTCAATACCAAATCTGTAAATTGGTTAAATAATTGTTGTTTACCTACTGTGGAGGCACTCGCTAATGATGTAATACGCTGGCGACCACCCGGCCGGTACCGAGAAACAATATAAAAGTGGCCGTTTTGACCCTAGATTTATCAAAAAAAAAAAAGAGCGTTCGCGTGTTTAACCAGAGTATGATCGTACTAATCCGTCAGGCACCGCGCAAGAGCACGCTCCGTGACGTCACGCGAGCTTCCGACGGGAACATAATTTTAATTTCACTGCAAATATACACTTGCCTCTATATAAAGCAATATCCAAGCAACAATCATCTCTACGGCTCGGACACAGCTCGTGTAATAACACCAAAGTTAATTTAATACCTGCAATGTTTATCGACGTCACGGTCTGATACAGTGAATTATCTTAAGCTTCGAAATTTATAGCAGTTTGATTTAAAGTGATACTCAGTGTTCCTATTCAGTTATAATAATAATAATAATAATAGTTATTATAGTCAGTTAGTCTCATTCAATAGCCCAGTAGCCGGTTCATCTAAATTCCATTCCATAGTCCTAGTTTACATTTCCACATTTTCCATAGTTTCTACGCATTAACCGGCGACCATCTCTGGGCAATTACCTGTAGTTACCTAGAGATGGATCCCAGCTGATGCGTCGCTGTAAAACATTTGAATATTCTCTAAGGGGCCTCTACGTGTTGGACCTGTGTCCGCACGCAAGCCTTCCAAAGGACCGGTTTCTTTTGAACCCGTGAATCTTTAAAGAGAAACAATAATAATAATAAAAATATTTATTTCCACAAAAGAAAGTGACTACATAAACAAAAAGGCGTTACATGAGAGAAGCTTGTACAAGTTACACAGTATAAAATGGTTCCCTAACCCCTAAGCTAGGAACAAACCTGTATTTTAGGGGGAGAAAAGTTATTTATATAATTACAATAAAAACGTAAGCTTTATGCGTTAGCGGATCGACTTTCACGGCGCGACCTTGACGTTTCCCATGGAGAATGACAGAATTCCATATAAGTAATAGTAGAAATTTAAAAAAAATATTTCAAAAACAAGTTATATAGATGCATATGATAACGCGCCGCGGGAGCAGGCAATAAAGATACGGTACTGATTGTAATTAAACTTTATCTTTAGATGAAAGAACTGGCGATAAATAAAATTTGTTCTTACTATGATACGAACACATTTCAACTAATTGGTCAATAGTTTTTAATATTGGTAAATTTTCATTATTCAATAATTAATGTAAGATATCAGAATTAACCCCCCTTCTTTTCTGTATTCCATAAAGCTGTAATAGACGGAAGGATCAAATGGATATTGCAAAGTTTAAGGTGTAGACGTTTGTATTTTTCTACTAAAAAAAGTATGATTCTTATATAATATTTACTAGTAGTTTCGTATATTATTTTAATATCATTATAAAATCTCACGCTCAAAAACATTTCAACAACTCATTGCCCAGAAATTAGTCTCATTTCGATTGTCGTTTGTGATTTTCACTTTAATTAGTAAGAATTCATGAGAGAATTTTAATTTAAATAGTACTTATGATTTGTGAGACAGTTGGGCAACCCTCATTGTCTGGTTCTCACCACCAAAACAAAGGAGATCGTATATTTTTGGAGCATGACAGCACCTACGAGTAGAATAATTTACACAAAAATAAGATATTTCGCATACGCATAATATAATACAAAGACTGAGACCATAAACAAGGCACCGCTTGACGCCCGCCCAGTTTTAACTTACGTTAGTCGGTCTAGTTATAGTTAACTATAAGCACGCATATGATTCCATCATATCTAATTATACTTAAATAATAACTTTTAATAAAGTATAGAGTGTGTGCGTGGGTGAGACTGTAACGCGACGGTTGTGGGTTCGGTCTCCATTTGAGGGAATGAATTATTATTTCAATTTAAGCCGGGTGTTGAGTTACGCCAGTCGATTCGGCGGAATGTGGGGAACGGAGTGGACTGATTTAATTTTTCTTGTTTCTTTTAATAAAGTATTAATTTTAAATATAAATTTATAATAATAAACATAGTAATAATATTTTATTTATTTATTACTAGGGACCCGCTCGCGGCTTCGTCCGCTTTAACTACTGAATTATTCATATAATGTATGTTTGCAAAGCACATAAGATAATTTGAAAATTAATTAAACCCTAATGCTACCCGCATTTTCGTAGTTCCAATAAGGATTTTCCAATTGTTTTAAAATAAACACAAATAAATAACACAAACAACAGAAAACTTAAAGAAAAGAAATTATAAGCAACAGACTACCTACTATTTATTCTCTTACTCAAAAATACTTAAACAAAAGATGTAACCAACTATGTCGCGTGGAAATACATTACTGTTACTTGTTAGTAGACAAATAAATTATAAATTGTAAAATTTCTCACACTTCTTCCTCTAAATTAAAATGTTATAATTATGTAATTTTTTATTTATCATTATGTTGTATTTTTTTTATAGTATTTTTTATGAAACTGTAAATAGTAATAAAATTAATTGTTAAAATATTATTTATATGACAAAAGGGAAGAGATATAAGGAACTCACCTTCGAGCCGCTACAGTCCACCGCTCTACCAACTGAGGTATCTATCAACTACACAAGGTATCGAAACTAGAGTATGTATGCTTAAAAATTATCATTTGATCTACATTAAATGGCCAACGTAACTAATATACTTATTTATATGCTGAGAGTAAGGGATAAGTGAAACTTGAGTCGATACAGCTGAAGTGTCAACGGCATGATGTGTCAACAATTAAATGCGTTTTTCTCTAAAAATATTCGCAATTTCGAAATAGTGTAAAAAGCAAATTTTATATTCGTTTAACTTAGAAAATTAATAAAGTATTTTAAAGGATAAGGATTAATACCATTATAGAAAAATATCCCTCACAATAAAAAATATACTGAAATAACTATTTTTAGACAGAAATATGATCACTACACGTTATCCTTAAAAGATACGAATATGCCGTCGCTGACTTTTTTGTAGATTTTATTAAAAGAAACAATACTCCAGTGCATTATTTTCATGTAGTACGTACCATTAAAGCAGCGCATGCGCGAAAGTGTCTCAACGGGTAGGACTTTATACACATTTATCTTATTTATGTTAATTTACATAAGAATTTACAAATAATAAACTATACATAAACCTTCCTTGAGAAATACTTGACCTAATGGTGAAAACCGCATCAAAATCCGTTGGGTAGTTTAGAAGAAGAAGAGTTAGAAAGGCCAGACAGAAGCGAAATGCTACTTTGTTTTAGAAGATATAGGATAGGATGTGTAAATTAATTAACTCCCTTGAAATACCACAATTAATGCTAACTGTTTAGATATCAAATAAATCCAGGCATAAATTAGTGAACATCTGTTATAAAATCTATAGAAGAAATAATAATGAAAAGCTCCTACACATTTATTTTAGAAATTATTATTTCGATTTTCTTGTAGAATACGAAAAAATTGAGGATGGTTTCTTTTTATTTTATCATCATCTAGTCATTTCTGTGCTATATTTTTACTACGTTTTATGAAACTAGAAAATGGAATCGCAAAACATTAAATATTTTTAGATAAAGTCACATGTCTCCGATAGGATAAATAATATAGTGTTAAGACACTACCTACTGTTACTGCATACAGAACGTATCAAGTGGCGTATGCAGATCTTCTTCCTAAATTTCCATAATTCATATCAAAATATGCTTAATAATAATAATATAATTTTATAGTACATTTGCCTACATCCCTATGTTTCAATTATGTCAACATTATTTAAACAGATAATTAATTATTTTCGGCTTCGACATGTGTTGATTGAACATCCATGTTTCGCTGGTCTGTAATTTAATTACACTTCGGAAAAACAAAAGCCCATTCCAGTTTACTAAATTTAACTTTTATCTACAGTTATTCCATGCATTTTAAACGCCGCGCCGCGCCGTACATATAAAGTACAGATAATAAAAATATATTTTTAACATATGCACTAATTTCCCTAATTCATCATAGTTAAGTTCCCACATTCCCTCCTCTTTTTATTATATTCAGCTGAAGACATAATTTTAACATGTTGCGTCAATATTATTAATTAAATTTATATAAATATTAGTATAGTCTAAAAAAATGAAAAAAAGTACAATTAATAGATAATAATTGAGCTCAGTTGTGGTGCAGGGGCAGAAGCGTACGACTGTAAGTGACAGGTTGTGGGTTCGATTCCCACTGGAGGATATTAATAGCTCTAGTAACGAAGCAAAGCAAAAGAAATGTATAAATGGGAACGAAATATTTTAACAGTAGGTCCCCAGGTTCCCTCTCCCTTACCTACAGCGGGAAACTAAACTAAATAAAAGATATTAATGTATTAAAAGTGCAGGTGAAAACAAAGCTACATTTGATTGAATATCTATCTCCGACGTCCGTCACCGACTGCACCACCAATCAAAAGTGCCGATAGTTCGACCAAGAGCTGCCATAAACCCATACTAATATACGCGTATTCGTTGCGTAGAAGACTTTTATGAGCAATTTAACAAGTGTCTCGTAGCCAGGGCCGGATTTGATTTATACCCACATAACGTATGTTTACGATGTACCTTTATTATTTCTTGTATTCTAGAGCCCGGCTCTAGGAGCTGATAATATTATTTTAAAGGATTCAGATAAAAAATGCCTAACTTTCGAGCATTTTCCATTTCGATGATCCAATTGATTAAAACTCACTATTTAGACAGTTTAAGCCATATTTCTTTATATGCACAACCATTTTTAATTGAAACCTCATCTCAGAATAAAATACGTTGTAAAGTTAAAATACCGTTATAATTATAATTTTACAATCATCAAACTCACATATCATTAAGTCAACGGAATGTAGCTAAAACGAAAAAGAACTTGTGACCTTTCAATACTATTTGTTGAATCTGTCGTTTAAATCATTAGGTATCTCCCTCGAAGTTTAAAACAAAGGGATGTCACGGTAATGTCAAGTGGGGCCGCTGACGTGACGTGGCGATGGTGGGAGGTCACGTCGCTTTACATTTGAAATAACCCAATGCACACGCACTATTGATTTACATATAATTCTAATGAAAGGGAAACGAGATTGTTTAATTAACATTTTCATAGCTAAAATGTTATAATTTTATACAAAGTTTCTTATCATAATAAGTAATATTTAAACATAATCAGCTCAAACAGTTAATGCTTGAGGAGTTTGAGGTGCTTATTATCAAATACAATAAATTATCTCATTACGAATAATATATACTTATTTATGAAATATTTTCGTATGTTTCATGATAATCATTTTAATTATAATTACACATTTTTCTCACATCCTAGATGAATTAGTAGAAAAAGTTAATAATATTTTATTTAAAAAAACCAAATAAATTAACATTATTCTACCGTCTCCATTTATGTAAGGAGTGTGGGTGAGTGATATAAGATAGGGTTTGGACAATCTAACATTTTCGGGAAATCATAAAAGATATGAAATTATAGATACTATAAAAAAAAATTAAAATATCACATTGCTACTTAGTTAATAAGTTTATTTTGGTACAAATAATAAACTTACTAAAATTATTTATATCATTCACAAGCATTGCTCGTTGTTTTCTAATTTAAGCTCCATGGTTATCAACCAATAAAATATATTTTTTTATTTTGTTTGTTTCATTACATAGCCAATTTTCTAAAAAAAAAATGGCAACACTTCTTATAACGATTTATATAAAACCGTCGCAAGCACGCTTTCTCTCATCACTTATTCCCCACGAGCCGGGCGTCCCGTAGAGATGGACCATTGAGATGCGTACGTGCCCGACGTGCCAGTGATAGCACCAAGTGAGTTGTGACCGGGGTGGGCTGTAAAACGTCCATCAGATACCACCAGATGGGTGACGGCCCACGTGATGTCTCTGGGTGCCTAAATCTAGACGAACACCAAGAACGCCTCATAGGTACCTACCTTAGTTAGGTACCTGGAACCTTGTCATACGAGTGCGAGATAGGCAAATGCTTTAAAGAACTCACGGAAGTAGATTTTTATCTTACGCATAAAATACGTGTACAAGCGACTTAAGTTTCAGATAGACAATCAGCGAGTGCAATCCTCGGGCCGTTATAACTTTGTTTATTTAGAAGCTTAAAGTTTACTGTATAAGTTGTAAGTTGAGTTGAGTTGAGTTTAGAGTTGTAATAATCTAAAATAAATCAAACGTACTAATATGTATATAAATTTATTCTTAGTATGTTATTTGTTTAAAGATATATTTATAGATATATATGTACACTTATTGTATTAGTACTGTTTGTTTCTATTTGTTTTATTATAACATATTGAGGCCAGTCGTTGTGCAGGGGCACGAGCGTGCGATTGTAAACGCCACAGGTTGTAAGTTCGATTCCCATTGGATTACTCCAGTGGGAACGAGAAAAAGAACGAGGAAATGAAAATATTAAATATATTACCTTATAGTAAAGGTATATTAAATATATACCTTTACAGGTAATATTTAATGTTTTCATTTCCTCGTTCTTGCAAAGCGCGGCATTGAGTTCCACCACTCAACAAGCAATACTTCCAGAATTCGGCGAAAAGTGGAGAGTGTCTTAACAGAAGTTCTATAAAAAATCATTATATCTTGGTAGTCTTCTTCTTCGTGTCAATGCTTGGAATATTCAGATCATATTTTGCCAGTATTTGGCCACGTTGCCATGTGTTGTCTTAGTCAAGTTGTCATATGAACAGGTGAATGGACACTTGGGGCAGGAGAGTAAATGTGCCATCGATTGTATATTGTTAGTAATAAAAAATGAATTTATATTATTTCATTTGTTTACGCAGTTTATTTAATTACGATTTTAACAATCACAGCTTCATATATGATTAATATAGTTCATACATGTTGTTGTTACTAATTTAGTCTAAAATTTTACGTTATTTTATATTCTATTAAGAACCTACTTATATGAATAATATATTATAATTAAAAGCGCGCTGTATTCAACCGTCACATAGCACGGTAGGCAGAGAATATTAAAAATAAAATAAAATAAAAAATAAAATCGAATCCACAATCTGTCGCATTTACAGTAGCTCCCTTGTGGTCCTGCGCTATGATAGGCCTCGTTATTATAATAAATTAAATAATAATTTATTAATTAATTGTTATTATAAATTACACTTACTATAATTTAAAGAATTATTTAATGCTATTGTTTATTTAATATTTACCATATCTTGCGTCTTACCGGGTAGGTAAGACATTTCATTCTCTACTTTCCATGCATTTAAAAAAAGTTTGCAACTGGTGGGAATGGTATTGTAACGTTAAATAGGTAGACCATATAAAAACTAACTCACCTGAAGTAGTCATTCTTGCAAAATATATTGCTATCTCGTGCATAACATCTCTGTTCTGAGTCCAGTGGCATCTTGCACTCGTAGCACCTCAAGCAGGGCGTGTGCCAGCGTCGCTCTAGAGCCAAGAGGAAGTATCTGTCCGTGATTCTGGCACCGCAGCCCGCACAGCCATCATCAGCAGGAGGCGGCGGGGGCTGATCTGGGGGTTCTCTCTTACGACACGAGGTGCAGTCGCGAGGCGAGCCCGGGGACGCTACGGGCGCCACTGGCGACAACTCGGCCCCCGCCTCGTATGCCGAAGATAGGTACCGCTCACTCTGTTGCTAAAACAATTATTTTTTTTTATTCTCACAATAATATACGTATACAAAAGTATGAAATTGTACATCTGTATATTAAGCTCAGCTACGAAGATTCACATATATGGGATATTTCGTATAAAAATGTCGACTATTTTCTTGAATCAGGGCTTTAAAAACAATCTCAATTAAATCACCTTTTAAACAAAAAAAATAAACGATGGACATACAAATAGACACATTCACATAATATATATACAGACGCTTCAAACTCATAACACTCTTTTTTCATTGGAGGTTAAAAAGAGACTTTAACTATTCATCTATGCAAATGAAAGAGTATTTTGTTGTATCAATTTGTTGAATATTTATTGGCGATACGCGTCCAATGAGGTAGATTAAGTGGAAATATAAATTCTAAATTGTAACTTTTTTATTTCTTTCAAGAAGTTCAGGCAACCCAGCCCTGTATAGCGTTGTTTTTTGAAGTAAATAAAATTAAATTGAGCTTTTAAGTGAGTTTCAATAAAAAATAACCCAAGAATTATTAAACTGTTCATAAAATGTGTAATATAAAAACTAACGTAACAATGTTAAGGCCGCTGAAGTATAGCAAAATCTTAAAAACCCAAAAAAATAAATTAAATATCTAAAAATTACATTATAAAGTAAAGACAGAGCTTTTCTCTTCTTTTTTTCAGCTTCACGTTAGATAAGCAGACGGAGCCTAGTAGTAAGACACTCCGTTCCCTCTCTTTTTCTCTTGTATGTCATATAAATAGTTGTAAATGGTAAGACTAGACTTCCGTTTTAAATTAATATTTATGCGTTCATATGACAGCAAACGCGGCTAGTTGTGGGATCGATTCCTAGTCGAGGAATAGAAAAATTTAATATTTCCATTTTTTCGCTCTGGTGTCGAGGCAAAGCGCAGCGCTGAATTCCGCCACTCAACACACAATACCTCCGGAATCTGGCGGAAACTGGGGAGCAGAGTCTTAAAACTAGGCTCTCTCTGCCTACCCCGCAAGGGAATACAGCGGGAAGCTAAAAAAAACCGCGTTACTCCTGAAAACTGGGAATTCTTATAACCGTAAAAAAACTTATAAGAATTTAGAAATCCAGGTATCATCAGAACAGGTTTGATTAACATAATTATTATTACACTTACATGAATTTTAATTGAATGAGCAATAACTAATAATGGGATTTGAAGCGGGCGAGACCCGACGCGCATCGCGGCGCGAAAATTACATCCAATTTGATTCAATTACCAAAATAACAATGGCTTCGTAACTTTTACGTGATAGTGGTTCTTAATTCTTCATACTATATTAACCATAGAAATCTTGATTTTAATATATTCTAGTGGCAATTGATTTTTTTTTTTTAACTTTGCCTATACAAAAGAAATAAAAACAAGGCAAAAAAGAAATAAATAAAGGCAAGGCAATCTATGTTTTTTTTATTATAATGACTAATTGTGAAAAAAAAACAATGCATAACTATAATATATGTACATATTATTAAAATACAAAAAAATGCATTAAAACAGTTGATGCTATTTATTATTTTCGAATTTACTACTTAACCTGATTGCGGATTTAAAACGGAAAGCCCAACTTGATATATACAACACTACTACGGTTATAACTTACGCAATTACTTGCCGACGGAAAACAAACATCCTCTATAAAATCTGAGCTAGGGCTGGTACGGCTGCGTACATGCGTGCTCTACCAACACTCCACTACAAATATATTATGAGTATATAAAACAAAAGCACTTTCCATAATAAAATAATTTTCAATTTATATATTATGTATAAGGACAAGGCAAACGACCGGCTTAAATGTTAAATGTTCACCGCCGCCCACGACCCCGTGCAGCACCAGAGGAGATACATCCGTTGCCAGCCTTTATGGTGGAGATAGATACGCTTTTTGAAGGTACCCATGTCATATCGACCTGGAAACAATGCCGCGGGTTCCTCAAAGTTCCTACGAACCCACAATCGAACGGCTCTACATCATATCCTACCAAATGGTTCAAGCTGAAACTGGGGTGCACCAGCCCAGGGATGAGAACAGTACTCCATATACGAACCTGGACCCTGCATAGGCCCAATTGGTGTTTTGGCGTGAAATACAATTAATGATTTTTTTAATTTATTTTCAGTTGACTCTGTTTCGGTATTTTGTGTGTCCTTGCTTTTATATAACTATAGATCAATACATATTCTATAAAAGAAGCTTAAACTTTAGTTCTTTTAATGAGCACGTTCATGTAAGAAAGTTATATTATTAGTAAACATTATAATAATATATAGAAAAAAAGATATAAGTAAAATATCAAACATTTGTTTTAGTAACCTTATTTGTGAATTTATTAGATAGTTGTAATTCTTTTATGTCTTGTTGGTTAGAAAATATTAATTTTAATTCATGTTTAGATTTTTCCCCTTTCCCCCCTCAATTATTCTATTAGAAGAAAAGTTTCTGTAGTAATGTTAAATAATTATTAAATATATATATATATATATATATATGGTATTCTCGTCATCTTTTAAGCTTCGTGTAACATGATTTCAATCTGTTTATAATTTGTCCACAATTTTTACTGTTTAATATTCCCAAAAATTGGCAACTAGCATTTATTAATGCACTAAAAATTTATGAGTAGATTTAGTTGAAATCATAATAAATTAATCGCATTTAAGAAAAATATTATAAGCATCATAACGATAACATTTACCTACAATAAGAAAAATATTTTCATATAACTAGAAGAACGTTCATGAAAATAGTCCATTGGATTTTTATTATAAATATGAAGAAACCAGCCAAATGCGAGTAAGACTCACACACGGCTGGTTACTTGCCAACTTCACGATTGCTGGTGGTTTTACTAATAAAAATAGACAAACTCAAGTTTGCACTAATTTTGTATGAATTTAACTATAAATATACGTTTGTAATGATTTTTACGATTGACGTACCTATAAATTTCCTATTTTTACTTTTATTTTTTACTTATATTATATGTTCACACCTTTTTGCCAATTTTTATTATTCTAGGCCAACGGGATACAGAGGCTAAGAATATAGTTATTAATTATGCGCCTATTCATACAAAAATGAAGAATAAATAGCTAGGTATATCTTTTGATTGCTTTGACTTAAAAGTTTATTTTTTCCTGTCCTTTAAGGAACTGTAGAACTGGATATTTGGTCTTTATTTCAGCTTGGTACCTCCAAAGGATCTTCAAGAGAACGGAAGACCGTTCACCAGACAACGGACAACAAAGTGACCCTAGAGGAGTTTCGTTTTTTTTCTTTTGGTATGTGAAACTCTATTTTATACATTTTATACTTCACGGAACTTTCTTATATTTAACATACTTTGTTAAAATTATATTAGAATTGTTATCAATTATCCTGTCGTTAGTATTTACATATTTTTACATATTGCCAATATGTTATTTGAGCATAATAAATAATAATAACAATAACATTCAATTGTTAATTAATTAATGTATTGTGCGGCGGTTCATCTCTCTGGAGCCCTAGCCACCGATGGCTGGACCCTTGTCCCGCCCTCGGAAGAGTGGTTTTTTATATTTTTAAATGTATCTTTTTTATAATAATTTATATTTAAAAATGTAAAATTGATTCACTAATTTAATAAAAGTATATTCAACATTAAACATAAAAAAAATAACATTAAATATGTTATACTTATTGAGATTTATGAGAATTCCATACTAAAATACCTAATGTATATTATCTTGACATTATATTCGCTTACTCTATGTACCAAATTAAAAAATAGCTAACAATAAAATGATTATTGTGGATTGATATAGTAAATTCAAATCTATCCTACTTTTAGTATATTTAATCATTAAAAATCAGTTCCTAATATTATTTACAGAAAAGAAAGAAATTAAAATCATATCTAAGATTATAAAGAAATATTGTAAATATTGAACTTAAATTATATCTTGTTTTATTTCCTAACTCTTGAACAACAACGAGGAATGGGGATCTTGAATTTCCTATGTAATAAAAATTCTATTTTATAGTTAATTCCTGATGCGATTTCTAAGAATTTACTAAGCTGAACACCACAAACTTGTGATTAAGGCTTATATTGTTTTGAAATTAATATTTTTCTAATGTTAAAATAGTTTCTCTATATTTTTTTTTTGTCTATTTTCACTTTAATGGTTTATTGAATTCATTTACGTTTTTTTATTTAAATACTTCACATAGATTAGGTAGGTACATATATGTATATGAACGGAGATATATATATGTAGAATATGTAAAATTGTACATACATTGTTATTTTAATCATTTACGTCAATATTTTTACGGATTTTAGCGCTACATTTTTACGTATTTTAGCGATACTTTATATTTTTCTACCTAACAAAGAAATTTAAATGGTCTATAATTTCATTATAAATTCAAAATAGAGATTCAAACTGTGCGGGGAATTTAATTTTGTTTAAGTAGTTTATATTGTTTTAAATTATATCCTCACATTTTTAAAAAACTTAATCTATACATATAACTCATATTTTTACTGTAACTCATATTTTTTATCCTTTTGTCTGTGCCTTTGTTCATCCTAATCTCAGAAATAGCTTGACCGATTTAAATGTAGTATTCACTATTTTATTTTTACAAGCTTTCCTTAACATTAAGTGTTAGTTTTACATAAATCGACATTGTGTTTTATTTCTTAAAACACTTGTATCCATACAAAGTATGACATTACTAGAAAATAAATATTTTATAGAATTGGCTGAAACTTTAGTTTTTAGTGTATGGATATTGTCTTTAAAAAAATAATAATTTTGTAGTATAAGCGGGCCAAGCCGCGAGCAGGTCGCAAGTTATAAATAATAATAATTGGAAAATTATGTCAAAAAAGAAGGTGGGTTATTACTATAACATTGAATAGAATCTTAATTAATACTATAAAAATATATTTTTATGTTAGTAGTAGATCGTCTGTCTATCCGTCGTAAATAAAGCTAGATCTCAAATTCAAATTGAATCGTTTGACATTATATGATAATAGTTCTTATTCAATAAAATCGAAGGTTTAGTAAATCATAAACATGTCTTTATCGTTAGATAGTCTAATAAATCTATCTTATAAAAATTTTGTGTACCTACGAGGTAGGTAACCTTGCTTGGAACTGGAACTAAACCGATAAAAGCACCTAAAAGCTTTAAATAGAAATGGTAATTAACAAAAAATTTAATCTAAAATTATATTTATTAATTTTCTATTACATGTAATTAGTAAAAAAATGATCAAAAAGAAATTTTAGAATGAATTAGCGAACTATAATGTTTTCCAGTAGCAACTCAACATTTATTTCAAAATAAAGCACGTGTTCACTTCTGTTGAATTAACAGTTGAATATTTTTCAAGTCAAATTTGTATTTAATAAAATAATTATCTGTAGCTTTGAAAAAGAAAATCCCCAAGTACATACAATACATTTGCTTCTTTCGAATTAATTTAAAAACTCATTTTTTTTTCTTTTATCATAATACAAGTCAATAAATAAAACTAATGTCTGTAATTAAGAAGTTGAGCGTGTTGTTTGTGATTTATATATGCGTAGGTACTATAAATAAAAGTTAAATAAATAAATAAATAATGTTAGTGTGTATAGGTATGGTTAACGAAGCCGTCGGCAAAAGGTTAATTATCTACCAACTGGTGATAAAAAACTAAGGACCAAATTGATTTTTTATGTTTTTAAGTTTTACTTTTTCGAGTTTTATTGTACCTACCTACCTACACTAGGTATTAAATTTTATTGACGCTACTTGCTAAAATTTTAATGGGCAATTTTACAACTATATACATATATATATACATAAAAGCTGTCATTTCTAACATTTCTGTAATTATTTATGGATATACGTGAAGAGAAATATATGATATTTTAAAAATATATATATTAATAAGAGGGATTCTACCATATTAATATAATTTTACTTCTAGTAATATCATATTTAAAAAATGAAAATTTAAATAATATTTATTTATCATTAATAAGTTTACACCATACGAGTACCCATAATGTTTTTGTGCTATATAGTCATTTCACTATCAACCTTCAAAAGATTTCAACGATATCTTCCTGCCGTAACATTTTCATGCTAGCTCTAACTTTATCTAATAAAATTCATATTAACGTATTATTACTTGATTTAAATTAGAAAAGTTAAGCTTATTGTAAATTTAATTTAAACAAACCAAATTATTATTTCTTATTAAATTTAAATATTTTAATATTATTATGATTTATGACCATTAAAGGTTTAATATAGTTAGCTATATGTAATATATGTCTTTAAGTAATACGAAATATTTAATACAAGTTTAATTAAGCAGATATATAATCTCTACGGCATTCACATCCAATATTCAATTATAATCTTAAACCATTCTAAATATTATGAGATTATCAAATCAAATATCTTTGTTTTTTACACTATACTAATTTCTTATTGTATTAAACTTAAATATAAAACTTGTGTTGATTACGCTTATTATTTTCTACCGAACTTTTAGGCTAATTACGAAAGTTTCACTCATAAAAGACATAGAGATAACATGAGTCTCACCCAGTGCATCGCCCCCCTCTCTTCGTACACTCCCATCTGGGGGTCAATTTTTCCGTTTTGTATTTTCGAAGGTATGGGCCTCTGCCCCACTACACTGAGCACTCACACGCGGGCATACCGTGCGCGGCGCGTCGCGGCGGGCGAGCGACTGACACTGTGCCCGCTGCCGACCCGGCGCCCAGCGGCGCTCGGCGCCCTCGGGGGAGGCCCCGGGGCCCCAGCCCCGCCCTCGGCGCCGCCTCCCGCTCCCGCTCCCGCTCCACCCGACGCGGTCGATGCGGACACGAGCCGACTTTTTTTTCATAAAGTTGTTATTGAATTTTCGACGCAACTTTTTTTTGCAAATTTGTAACGAATTGCGCTCAAGTGGCTCACTCCAAATAGTTTTAGTGCGACCGATCGAGTGTTCGCGCTATATGTTCGGGTATTCATTTGTTTTTCTAGTTATTCGTTGAATTGATCGCTCGTAGACTTATTTCAGACACTTGCAAGTTAGAAACATTGAGAAAACTACAAAAAACATTTAGGTACCTATATCTTTGTTGATTAAAAAATATATTTTTACTTACGAGTAGGTATCTACTGACCAAACACAAACCAACAAAAAACAGTTTATTAAAAGATAGGTAGGTATCTATATGATAAAATAAGTAGGTACCTACTAATAAGCATTACCAATAAAGCCTGACTTTACATGTACCTACATATATTGTTATACGATTAATTAGCACTTAATTATTATTGGGGATATTTATCAATCGTAAATTACCAAATAATTTAATTTATTACCAAAGATAGGTAAGTAACATATTTAAATGGATAAACTAGCGGCCCGCTCGCGGTTTCACCCGCGTGAACTGTTATTATTAATTTCTGTCTCCATGACTACGTCGAAGTTTCATACAAACTTTCGACCCCAAAAACAACCCCTTAGAAATCGAATATTGCAAATTACCGTCTTAGCGAGCACCTACGTCCTATAAGTATCTCCTATGCAAAATTTGAGATTCCTAGCACATGTAGTTCCTGAGATTTCGTGATGAGTGAGTGACCTTTCGATTTTATATATATATATATAAATAAATATAGATAATACTTCAGAAAACAACTATAGCTACCACCTACCTAGCATTTAAGGCCAACCGCGCAATGGCACAAGCGCGTGACGGTAAGAACGACAGGTTGTTGGTTCAATTCCCACACGAGGAAATGAAATATTTAATATTTTCATTTTCTTCGCTCTGGTGTCGAGGGAAGGCTCGTCATTGAAGTTGAAATCGGCGAAAAGTGGAAAGCGAAGTGTCTTAACAATAAGCTTCTTTTGCCCACCCTACAAGTAGGTACATAGTTATAGATAGGACGCCAGCAGCGTAACCAGCCGGCTGTAGTCGAGGTCAGTCGTGTTCAGAAGCACAAGCGCGCGACTATAAGCGAGACAGATGTTGGTTCGATTCCCATTCAAGGAAATAAAACATTTATTATTTTCATTTTCCTCCTAACCTAATAGAGCGTTACCTAATAGAGCGAAAATAAACAAGTAGGTACCTACCACTTATTTCAATCTCTCAAGTGGAAATCAAACCAAAAAAGTCGATTTACAGTGTCCGACCACCTCAGAGCTGACTGATTGACTGACGCACAATAAACCTAAATTTTACTAAATAGCTGTAATAAATAAAAAAATAGGTAGGTAGGTAATTTCGTTGAAATTTGAACCTGTGGCCTTTAGTTAATCTTAGCAGCAGATAGCAATACCCAACTATAGGTATCCAAAAATCATATACCTACTTACTTATCCTATAAATAATAAGCAACGAAAATCTAAAAAGCTACCTTCTACCTATGAGCTTTGAACTAAATATACCTTTTTTTGAAAACTTATTCATATTTTAACCTAATGTTATAATAAGTATGTACTTATTAAGTAAAAAGTGCAACGAAACACGAATAATATGCAAGCCTAATTAAGTATTATCGAGCTGCGTTTAAAAGGCTTAATTCCATTATTTTAAGAATATTTTTTTCCTATTTGTTTGTCAAAAAAGTCGCTTTAGTGGCAAAATATGTGTTTAATAAAAAACAACATAATATGTAACAATAATTTTATTACAAGTCCAGTATTTATAAGATTTGTTAAGATCGAGAACACTTACTTTTACCTGTAATAAATAATAATAATAATAATAAATGTCAAATTACATAGGTATATTATTATAACAAGCGGCCGCGCCGCGGCTTCGCCCGCTTGAATTACGTGATTATTCATTTAATAAACAGAACTGACTGCCAGCCTTAATTGTTAAAGATAATTAGACTACTATAATTCAGATCATCACCTTATGGGATATAATAACTGATTGTTTTACAATATATTGTTAAAACACTCCACTACCTACTTATCGCCAAATTTGAGTTGAGTTGAGCGGCGGAACTTAACGCTGCGCTTTTCCTCGACATCAGGGGGAAGAAATAAAAATATTATACATTCCATTTTTTCGAATGAGAATCGAAATTACAACCTGTAGCGCCACCACTGGCCTCAATATTTATATTTTCTTATAATATCTATTTCCAAAAAAGTGTAAAGTGGAGAGGAGAAGAGAAGAAGTGTCTCACTCTTCTAGATGCGGGATCCATTGTAAAGCTAAAAAAATACATATAATAAAAAATATTCATCATCATACCATCCCAAGGTTCGATACGCGTTCTAGTAGTGCTATAAGGATAAAACGCTTGTTCAGTTCCTGAAACATTTTCCACGTGTGGCAGCAGCCACTTCCTTGCGTAACAAGAGCTCATGAGGCAGTACTTCGCGCAATCCTCACACGGGGTGCGATCGGTCTTGTAGTGCAACCAACCGAACCAATCTGGGGTTATCTATAAAATGACATTAGGTTTTTTTAATTAAAAAAAAAAAAACTTAATTCAAATTCTCAGTTGTAGGTAGGTATAGGGTAAAACCGGGATAGATGCCCTACTTTTTGAAATGTCCACCTAATTAGATAAAATATATTTTTTATAGGAATCATTTTTATTTATTTAGCTAGCTCAATCCTTTGTGATGAATTACTTATATTTTTTTTTAACAAATCAAATATAGATTTTGCAAAAAATAGCTTTTCGTGAAACACTAATTTTGAGGATAGATGCCCACCTATATGGATAGTTGCCCCACTATGAAAATGCTGGGGAGGATAGATGCCT
>DWNA01000016.1:0-84344 GCA_018249835.1 Heliconius besckei | reverse complement strand
AAGAATATTTAGAGGATAAAGATGTATGGAATTAATGTCTATTGAATGTCAGGCAGGATAGCTGCCAGCTAATGTAATAGTAAAGTATACCATTCACTTTAAAAAGAGCAACTGTTGAGTTTCTTGCTGGCTCTTCTCAGCAGAACTGCCTTCCGAACCGGTGGTAGCTTTTTGTTGACATGCACATTCGACGATTCAAAAGTGCTTATAAAGTTTATTTGAATAAAGAATATTTTGAATTTGAATTTGAACGTTAAAAGTAACAGAATAGCTTTTTGTAACCTAATATTTTACCTGGAACTGAGCGGGGACACGCTCTGGTCGTAACTGGAACTGGCAGCAAGGGACTCGTTGGATATCATTCCATTTTCCATGCCCAGTGGTACCTCACAGCTGCCCACCTCCGCTACGAAAAAATAACACATTTATTATATAATATATTCTGCATGTAAAATAAAAAATTAAATAGCTTTTATATTTTTTTAATTAGCCAGTGGTTGCCCGCAACATTGCTTATGCTTAAGATGTAAAATGGAAAATCTCGTCTTTTCCCGTTCCCGTGGGAATTTAGTGAAATCATCTTTTAGTGATCATCGATGAGCTCCAACTCAACACGCCTAAGAATTCGGTGGAAAGTGGGAAACCGAAGTGTCTTAATGGGAATGGAGTTTTTAAAACTAGGTCCCCAGGTTCCCTCTGCTTACACTGATATGTGCGGGATACAGAGTGAAGTTAAAAAACTCTATGTGCTTGGTTTTTTTTTTTTAAACGAAGAAGTGAAAATAATTCGTTTTATCGAGTTGGAATCGAACTCATAACCACCGCGTATCATATTTAATACCTATTATATAAAACCATTTTTATTTACGTATTTCACTTATTCTGACAGGTATTTTCCATGAGAAAATTATTTAATTACGTACGTCATTTTAATTAGATATTCTGGAAAAATGTTTCCTTGTAATTTGTGCTTGTTAATTTTTAATTTATTTCTTTCATTACTTAACATTTTATGCGCAATTTATTATCTCGTTATAAAGTAAAACATGAAAAATATGTATTGTTCAAAAAAGTTTCTAATTTGGTGGTCTTATTATAATTATAATAGGTATTTGTTTTTTCAAAGTTTGAGTAAAAATACAATTAAAAAGACATTTACTTAAGTAATAATAATTATTGGTGGGTACCGGTTTGTATTATACAGTACTATATACTATTATATAGTGACGTATATAATAGTAAATAGTACTGTATGTATTTTATTTTCATAAGAGATTCTTTAGATAATTAGATAAGGTTCATCATCATCATCATCATCAACAGCCATCTTTTGTCAACTGTTGGACATAGGCCTTCCCCAATTTTCGCCACCACACTTAGATAAGGTTTAGTTTGAGATAAGCTTTTAGAATCTAGAGCTTACTAACAGCACAAAATAATTATATTTTTTATGTTAATTACAATAAAAATACAATAGTGTTAACAAAATTAAAAAATACATCAATTTATTACTACTGCCATAAAAAAATGACAATGTCCAAAATATGTGAATATACTAACATTAATTTATTACACTGTCCAAAAGGCTCAATTTTTATTTGTTTTTCTTACTTTTAATAAAAAGAAAACACAAACACAATGCCGTTGAAGCGCAAAGGGAAAAATTCTAATTCGGTTTTGCGGGCGGCGTTATTTTATCATACGTATGTTTACTTTTCGTTACCTTTAGCGAAATCGTATTTCGACATTCTTTTATATATACTTTAATATTATTCTATGTTATTATTTGCTGTTATTCGTTCGTGTTTGTCTGTAATCTTTATATTAACAAATTATGGCACCAATCTGTATTTAATATCTATTATAAAAACATTTAGCCCGAAACGATAGATAGAACGAAATACGACGTAGAACAATGAGGTCAGTCAAAAGAAAGTGACTGCTAACGCAACAGATTGTGGGTTCGATTCCTATTCGAGGAAACTAAAAATTAATATTATCAGTTTCTTCACTAGGGAGGCGAGTCAACACGTAATTCTTCCAGAATTCGTCGGAAAATGGGGAATAGAGTGTATTAACACTAGGCTCCCTCTACCTACCCAGCTACTTTCAGGATACAGGGTGAACATGACAAGAAAACCAAAAGACTTTTTATCTGCAAATAATACTGGTGATTACTTATTTTTGTCAAGGGAGGATCACACTTGTAAAACAAGAGGCTTGTCTCAGTCATACAAACAGATGTACTCAGAGCGATGCTCGACTAATCCTCACCCTGGCGACAAATGATATATCACACGAACAAATTACGGAGAACGGGTGAAAGCGGAGAAAAACAATTTATTAGAGAGACAAATGAGCTGCGGGACCGCTGTCAAGGTGATTTTAATTGTAACGTCGTAATTTCACCCCAATTTTCATTTTATATTAAACAGAAATGGATCTTAGTTGATAGTCTTGTGGTAAACTACGGTTTGGTTCAGCTAGGCAGTAAGATTAAGGTTGTGGCTGTATTTTCCACATTTCCCGATTTAAAAAAAAAATCGTATTGAGAGAGTCAATGAGCCCGTTTAGTCTAGCGATTTGCTATATCGGGGGATCGAAAATGATTTTAAATATTCCTTGCTGCAAGTTGGAATCAAACCCACACGACGTTAGAACCTGCCACATTACGAGTATACCAACCTAGCTAACTACATTTACATAAGTTAGTTTATCAAATATCTCTGAAATAATTTAAAAGACTCGTATGTTAAGAATCCATATTATTTCATTCCTAATGATCGTGGCGTAGTTAGGCGTACATAATGAAGAGAAATTTTATATTTCTAAAATAGTTATTTCACTTCCTCGAGTGGGGTTCGAGCCCACAGCCGGTGCGTTTCAGTCACACCCTTAGGCCGCTGCGCCACGACGACCTCGCTGTCCTTGTATATTTTATTCACATCTGTACAATAATGTAAAATTATATTACATTTACATACATATATTAAATGGCTTTACAAGGTGTCATACGAACCTACGGCCTATACGAAATGTCATAATTATGAAATATGAACTTATCATGTTAAGGTAAGAACAAGCTTAAACAAACAAAAAGAACGCTTCCATTGTACTCGTACGTTCTTTTAAATTATGCCCTCAGCCATTTTATCTACCATCGCATGTAATGGGACTTGTTCTTCAAGTTACCTAGTTAAGTAAAATTTTAAAGTGAGTTAACCTGTTATTCTTATCGATAATTATGTTGCCAGATTAAATAATCGAGAAAAGAGTTTTAATTCATGTTGTTTTCTAGGGCAAGCGTAAACTTGCTACCTCATTACATTGATTGCTCGTCGCTAAAGACGCCACTATTAAAAATTCATTGTTTTTAGCCTCCCCCAAGTTTCGTTTGATAGCATTATTAATATTTAACTTGTCCGAGACGCGGCGTCTAATATTCTAATTTAAAATTCTTAGTCAACTTAATATTTAAAAGTGCCTGGCCCTAAGAGTTCAATGTCTACCAACAATATTTCATAGTCTGTGAACATGCGCAGCCATTCGCTTTAGAACGGTGTGCGAGTAGGAGAAGTTTCAGCAAGTATTAAAATCTGTCGGCAGTGTAGAGCGAGCAGCTGGAATAAAACGGTACTGTATACCTTTATTAGAAGGTTCTGGGTGCAGGGGAGCCTTGCACAGTGGTACATAAATTTTCCGCTGGTACCGCATCGGGACCGCAGTAGCTACAACGATCGCCGTGTCTCGTACGTGCTATGACGCCAAATAAAATGTTTAAAGGATCCTGCATTTAATATAACTTTCTTACAATAACAGCAACATGTCTTTGCGCTATAGTTTTAACGGTGTGAGCGATTATTGAATTTTTTTTTTTGTTTGCAAATTATATTATTGTAGGGTTTACGTGTATTGTTTTTTTTAGCTTCGCGCTGTATCTCCAGTATAAAGGAGGAAGTTAACGTTTCGCTTCGCCTCGACGCCAGAGCGAAGAAATGGAAATGTCCTCGAATGGAAATCGAACCCACAAGCTGTCGCGTTTACAATCTTAATATTGGTCCTTTAAAAAAACTCCTTCTGCAGCGTAACTTAAATTTGTCAATAACAGTAGATTGTTTGTTTTGTCAAAAAGGTAGACAGAGTTGAATAGCACCGCTTGCGGAGATTTCTGCAAATATTTCTCGTTAAAGCTCAAAGTTAAATATTGCACACTATTTTGATTAAATTAAATATTATAGTGTGTATATTTGACTTTCGCATAGTTAGAGTAGAGTGTAGGTAAATAAGAGGTAAATATATTATGCTAGCAGCCCAAACGCGGCTTTGCCCACTTAATAAGTTATTGTTATATTATAGTCAAATTAAACAAAATCTGGGCATGTGGTCAATCCTTGAAGTAGGCTTTTATGTGAAAATGGAACAAACATCCATCCTGACAAATATATATTCTAAAAAATAATCACATTTATAATATTAGTAAGATTTGAAAAATCAAAAAGGAAACAAAGGTAAGGAAAATAAGGTAAAAGCTAAAGGTAACTAAAAAAATACCTTCATTAAGTTAATTTTTATTCGCTAATTATACGTGCAAGTATGTTCATATTATAATAGAAAATGAGTATTTTAAGTCTTTAATATTAACTACTGCTAAGCTGCTTACTTATTAAAAATATTTATATGTATTATTTTATAATAATATTAATATTAAAATCTTTATTTTTTAGCATCACGTATTCCTCACGTAGCGGGGTAGGCAGAGGCACTCCACTCTCCACTTCTCCCGAATTATAGAGGCACTGTGTGTTGACCAGAAGAACAGAACTCAACAATGCTTTTTGTCTCGACACCAGACGGAAGAAATGGAAATATTACATTTTTCATTTACTCGAGCGGGAATCGAACTCCCCTACCCGCGCACCACGACTGGCCTTTAATACTTCGTTGTTAATATTTAATAAAGTAAGCGATAAGTGAAAATTTTATTACAAAACGAAGCTTACTTTGCAATTCAGATTAATCCGGCGCAGTTTGTTATCTAAGCTTACACCCTCTTTGGTTTACTTTTTATTTAGACGAGATAAGAAAGGACTCAAGAAAGTGCGTATATTAATAGCTAACAAGATATTAATCTAGTTTAAATTTTCTACAGTTTCTCGTTATACTATTTATATAAAACTAGCTTTTTTTTTCTCGCGTGGAGAAATGTCCGCAGGAACTAAGTTTCCCACCTTCCGTCCAATTTTAAAGATATTGCGTGTTCAGCGGCGGAGCTCAACGCTGCTTTTTCAATTTATTAATATTAAACTATTGAGTATCGTACTAAATAACAAATCCATTAATTAGATATATTCAAATTAATTTATATCGCAAAAACTTTAAAGAGTAAACGCTTGAATAATGCTTTAATTGTATGTTATTTTGTTTATCAGAAATACTTTCAGCTTTTTACCGAAATCGTTAGTTCCTTTTGTTGAAGCTATATTGATTATAATAAAATAGTGTGCCAGACGTAGCTAGAGGCCAGTGTTAATCGCGTCCATTAAGGCAATATGTACATTTTAAAATATTAAATCTGTATTTCGTTAAGTATATTTTTTAATATTACTTTTTTAATGAACAATATAGCACCATTCAATTAAGTTTGTCACGGCACGGCAGGGTAGGCAGAGGGAACCCTTAGTGCTAAGGCACACCCCGAGTGTTCCCCACTTCCTGCAGAACTCTGGAGGCATTGCGTGGCAGAGCTCAACGACGCGCTCTGCCTCGACACCACAGCGAAGAAATGGAGGTATACATCTAAATAAATATTTGATCTCCTCGAGTTGGGTTCCACATCCAGTCAAAGGGCCTCAAATCCGACAGTGGAAATGAAAATCAATTTATTATAATCCCTCCTCCAAACCTAACCCAACGCGTGTATTGGTAAATAATTCTAACGCCGCTATCGGGTACCTACCAAATAAAAAAAAATGAAATTTAATTTAATTAAAAAAGGCAAAACCTTATCGCACTGTTGTTTTTAAATAACTGAGTTTAACTTATTCGCTTCCCTGCAAGCCATATGCTTGAACAGATGCCAAGTAAACCCGCCAAGTCACTTTAGCAAACCGTAACGAAGCAAGTTTTCGAACAATTTAAAATATACATTTGGAAATTTTATTTGTAAAAAAAAGGTTCCCGCTGTAACCCGCATGTAGCAGAGGAGGCTGAGGGAAACTAGTTCAAACACTCTGCTTACGACTTTCCAATGCATTTTTGGAGACATTGCATTCAATGCCGTTGTCTAGACAATAGAGCGAAGAAATAAAAATGTTAAATATCGAACCCACAACCTCTCACGTTCAGTCACACGCTTGTGCCTTTGGGCCACGACTAGCTTCATTTATTTGTACATCATCCATTACATCCAAGCACATTCATTGTTGATATCTTGTTGCAGGTTGGGTTCCAGGTCTTATAGGAATTAAGTACAAGATAAGGCATTCCAATATTATTATCATATAAGCCTTTACTATTATAAAAAAACAATAAAATTTCAGAAACATATTTTGCTTAAGTAGAAATATTCAATAAGTTTTACTACTAAAAACAGTCAGCCCAATAACAGTATAAGTAACGATGTAAGCATATTTTCTTAAAACCAGCTGTAGCATTTAATAGAGCGAAACTAAATTTTATGAACCGGAATAATTTACAGCGGGCACGGAACTGTAAGCATTACTTCGTTATTAATACAATTCAGTTATTTCAATTCAATTATAACTCCAATAAAGTTTATGCGATACAGCCGTTGTTTTATACGTATTACATATATATTGTAATTTGTATTGAGATTAAAGTTTATCTACTTATTGTTATTTGGTAGAGGCCGTCGTGGCGTAGGGGTACAAGGGTGGGACTGTAACGCGATGGTTGTGAGTTCGATCCCCACTTGACGGTATGAATTATTTCTTCGCTTTGGCATCAAGGAAAAAGTCCGTTGACATCCGCCTGTCAACACGCGCATGTCATTGAAAAATTCATTCGTATAGGTACCTCGAAAAATTCGGCGGAACGAAAAATTCGGGGGAACGGAGTATCTTAACACTAGGTAAATTCTGCCTATCCTGCTGTGCCGTTTACATTCATTGATATGTTATTTATGAATGAAAACGATCTCAAGATCGATCTTCGAGTTGAGAGAGGTCTATAAATACGGGCCTAAGTACTAATTTCATAGTGGAGGTCTTCGTGTCGCAGGACCACGAGCGTGAACTGTAAACGCGACTTGTTATGGGATCAATTCGGTATCGTCCACCGAGGGTTCCGTACGAAACTTAAAGGTCTCGAGCTTTTTCTAAAATTTAAGCTTAGCTGAGCGAGAGTCTTTTCACCTCACTTGAAGTAGCGAGGTGAAAGCTTTTAAGGCTATTATTATTTTGGATTTCACCATAAAGGTAGAGTTTAATTTTTTTTTCCTAAAATTGTACTACTACATGTAGATGCTAGCTGCTAAATTTCATAATTCTGAAAAAAGAAGAAATACACCTTTTTAAGGAAATCATGAGACCGTAGATCTAAGTATATGGTTAATTTGATATCTCCAAGCGTTCCTGAGATAAAGGCTCTTGACAGATAGACAGACAGACGTACAGACAGATCACTCTGTTGTACGAGTGATCTTATAAGATTTCCTTTTATCCTTAATGTACAAATTTCAGTAAGTGTCAACTTCAAACATTCATAAGGCTTTAAATTCAATTCTAGAATATAATAATGGAATACGGAAGAACCCTTTATAAGTCTTACAAAATAAACGTAATTATTCGAGGTTCATAATTTCGCTGATTGTACGCAGTAAGAGTTCGGGTGTGGGTGTGGGTGTGGGGAGGTAACCCACCGAAAAATGTTTTAAATCATTTGATAAAATTACATCCCCCTTAAAAGTTTCTGCCTCACAATCAAGAAAATTTACAAAGCCATTTCCTTTTGCTCAATATCGTTTATTGTAACAAGTGTCAGTTTAATAGCTGCGTTTTACTTATGCCAGCAGATATTTATTACTAGGAATATTCTTTCAGCTTCACACTGAATCCCTCTAATAGCTGGGTATAGGGCATCTAGTGTTAAGACACTCTGTTCGCTACTTTCCGCCGAATTTTCCAGATATTACGTGTTGAGTGTGGAACAGAACGCAGCCGCACTTTTTACATAATATTTATGTTATTTAACAAAAAGCTGTACAATATTTTTGAAAAGAATATCTATAAAATTTTAACAAATTTCCTGTATTTGCAATTTTATAAAAAAAATAACACATCTAAGGCTACAAGAAAAATCAATCCATTGAGTTAAATGAAAATGACTAAAAATTCAAAAATATAATATCAAACACTAAATCTGAATGCTTTAGATACTCGGTTTAAAATTTTAGTAAATAAATAAAAATTCCTGTAAAGCAATTATTTTTCATTCTCTGAAAGCTTCACCATAAACCAATAGTGTTTTGCAAATAAAATGAAAAATAAAAATTTATTCAACATTTTTCGTATAGTGTTTTAACAAGTCATAAAAATATATTGGAAAAGTTGATTGACAGTTAGGATAGTTGTAGCTTTAAAAAGATATAAAAAAAATCGATTTCAAGTTGCATATTTGTAACGATTATTAGGTACTCATATAAAAAAATAAACATCAACTTCGCGCTGTATCCCGCATGTAGAAAAGTAGGCAGAGCCTAGTGTTAAGACACTCTGCTCCTCATTTTCCGGCCAATTATGGAGGCCTTGAGGGTTCAAGGCTTGTGTCGACATTAGAGCGTAGAAATGAAAATACTAAATATTTCCATTTTCCCGAGTGAGGATCGAACCCACAACGTGTGCTCCTGAGCGAGAACTGGCCTCAATATCTTATCAATAATAATAATCGATATTACCCTAGAATAATTGAATTAGGTAAAATAAATTTAAACGTCCGATCTCGTTCTTTCCGCAGTTCATCCTCAAACCTCTTGAGTATATTAAGCACCTACAAGTGTGGGTAGAATTCAATTTATTTCTAAACTCATAAAGGATATTAGCTCAGCAATAGATGTTACCATAAACAATTACTGTTAGGTTTAATTCTCATCGTCAGAGCAAACAATGCGGAGGAGCCGTAAACAAAACAATTACAATTCTGGCGAGGGTAGTTACGGATCCCTTCAAAAGTTTCAACCTTCTGTCTTGAAGTTATGTCTCATGATAAATCACTGGGAAGGTACTTCCTTGGAAATATTTACAGTAGTTGGTGTTTGGTGAAACACATACCTACGATATGTGAAACTATGTTAAGAAAATTTGCTTCATTATGTACCTATAATACTATATTCTTAAACTAGTGGACCCGAACGCGGCTACGCCCGCTTGAACTATACGAATATTTATTAAATATATTTATGAAATAATTTTCAGATGTCAATAGAGAGATGCGTTAAGCAAGCTCATTTTAGGTGACGTTTTCTAACAACAAACTTTGCAAATCGTTGCTTAGCAACGGCGGTTGTTATAAATATGGCGGAATAAATTGCATGTCAAATTAATAAGTATATTAATATATTGATATATATCGAAAATATATATCAATATATTACGTTCCCCCCACTACGAACGGTGTTCGCAAGTCGCGGTCCGAGTCTCAAAGGAGACGCCCTTGCGCCACTGTGTTCTCTTTTGTTGGTACCTTCCACGGTAGCCATGCCAAGGTCAGAGCTCGTCTAGCTCGGCCTCCCCAAGCCCGGTGACGCTGTAGAGGCCGATATGGCCAACAGCATACTGCTCAATCGAAAAACGAAAACGTATCGAAAATATTATTAATTATTTAATTACAAATATGAGAAAAAAAAATCCTATGTTCATCTCGAGACTCTCAAGTATCTCTATATGTGTATTTTATCACAATAGAATTAGCGGTTTGGCCCTGATTGCGTAAATGACAGACAGACAGACAGACAGAGTTACTTTCGAATTTATAATATAGGTATGGATTAAGCTTTAAGCATCTTTTTGTAGCTTTACTATGTATCTTTTACCATCTTCTGCCGTATTCTCAAGGCACTGTGTGGTGAGTGGCGAAACTCAACGCCGCTACTGCTGCTTAATAATATAAAACCTTTTATATAACAGTTTCAATATTGTATACTTGACTTTGTATTTTCTGCATTTGGCGAAATTTCTTCCAACTTTTAAGTAGTTAAGCTTTAAAGCTGATTAATTATAATGCCCATCTTTTATAGCATTTAAAATAAAAAATGAGTATTTCTTGGTGTACTGAGAATCCATGAAATCGATATGAAATATGTAAACAATGCATTTATAGAAAATAAATAAAATTATTTTATAGTACGAGGCTGTCGAGCCCAGGGGCACAAGGGTGCGATTGTAATGTGACGGTTTGGGGTTCGATACCGCTTGGAGAAATGAATCATTATTTACTTAATATTTTTAATTGTTCGCTATGTGGGGAATGAAGTGACTTAACACTAGGTACCCTCGGTCTATCCTGCTATATGCGGGATACAGCGGGGGAAAAAAATATAGTATAAACAATAAACAATTAAAAAAGCATTAAGGTTTTATTATGTAAAATCTAATTTAGTTTCAACCATATTTTTCTTCAACTAGAATTGCGCTGTTCGTATTTCGGCGTTGTAATGAAACTTCCGCACGTCTAATTTCTAGCTAATGTTTGAAACGACCGAGACTACTCTCGGTCACAAGCAATGTTCCAAGTATCTTAGGTATCATTATTCATTTTCTTTAAACATGTATGTATATATATGTGAGGCCGTTAGGCACAGTGGCACAAAGTTCGACTGTAAACGCGACTGGCGGTGGGTTTGATGCCGATTCGAGGAAATGAAATGTTTATTTAAATTTATATTTCTATTTCTTCGTTTTGTAGTCGATGCCGAGTAAAATAAACACGCGATTTGATATTGTAGTAAGCTAGCAAGAAAGGTACGGTTGACACCGACTTCAAAATCATAAAATCTTTTTTTTATGATTTTTGCTTAACAAAATCATTATGTAAAATTACTTTTTACTTTTTATTTCGATATTTAAAGTCGGTTATTTTTTGTTAAAAAATAGTTTATTATACAATTAATGGGACACACTATCTGCGGTATCTTCTAAAATATAAGTTTTATTGATATACTATAAGAAGCAGCTGTAGATGTTTACCGTATTCAAATAAATAAAATATTAAAATGGCCCCGCAAATAACCTATAATTTTCTGCAATAAATTAAAGATAAAATTGTTAGTGTGTCCTTAGAAGAAAGCTTTTGAGCACTTTTTTTATTAAATTATTATTTAAGAAACATAATTTCGTAGTACACTATGTTGATCTGTCTCGTAGGGTATTCCGCCCTACTTTTATAAATTCTGCAAGTATTATACATATGGACGTTCCCGTTAACCCTATTCTATTAGTAAAAGCTGCATTAAAATCGGATTAATAATATAAAAGCTACACCCGTTCAACACTTTAAAGAGACTTAGTATACTATGCAAGAATAGGTATTATTTTAGATTTTACTGACTATGACTATATTAATTCAGTAGCAATTACTTTAGAACAAGCGTTTAACGTCGTGTTGAAATAAAAAATATGGTGTAAGGTGAGCGAGAGTGAGCTGAACTACCTTGCTTTTGCGGGTACAATTTGTCACTGTCTCCGCCAATTTCCTCTTGTAACTAGTTTTTTCTTTATGAAGCGTAAATTTAATTTCAGTTCTTTTGTTCAACCAGTTGTACCTACTTTGTTTTTTTTTCATTTTATATACCTACAGAATATTTGAGGTGGACAGAAATATTAAATTGTAAACAAACAGTTAAAAGGTAATTAAAATGCTCTACGCTTTCTATCTAAAGATATCTTAAAAAAAAGATTTTTTCTCCGTTGTTACACAAAAACATTAATTTTAATTGTTAATTTTCCCAAAAAAAAAAGAATTAAAAAGAGAAAAAGAGCATTTTTACAAGCAGACGACAAACTAGAATGTAAGTTAGAACAAGTGTGTCGTGGAGGCGTGAGATAAAGGTCTTGTTATTTCTTACAATCCCCGCACTCTTGTACTACAGTCCTCGTTATTGATACATGAGTGGCTAACCCTTAGAATCACTTGAATGAACTTATAGCGTGCTAGTTTTTTTATCTGTTATCTTTTTTTATCTTTAATTTTAACGTTGAACACCGTTTAATAAGATGTTAGAGGCAGATATTTAAATATTTTAAATAAATAATTGTATGAAAAGTTCAACTATTTGTTAAACATAATATTTGTATGTAACTTTATAGGAATAAAAATTGTAAGATAACTCTACATAATATATATAATAAAAAGAATATATATATATAGAGAGTATAAGAGTATACGAGTATCTGTATCTATATAGAGAGTAGATAAAAACTTATTCTATTTATCTATTGATTCTCTATCTAAGTGTAAATTAAACAATAATCAGATGATATTTATGTATTTTAACAGCCATTTTTAATAACTTTTGATAATAAAGACTATTAAATTATTGTTTTAATGATATAAAACATAAATAGGGTTCCGTACCTTAAAAAAGAAGAAAAAGCCTTTAAAGCATCATATTTTTGACTGTCTGTTCGTTTGTCCATTTAGACCATTTATGTCAAGATTGTTCTCTTTTTTCTCTCTCCCGGGTATTTCCCGTTGACCTACAATGACGAGGTTTGATAAGAATATAAAATGAGAATACAATACTGAAATTGATACGGAACCCGACAGTGGGCAGATCCGACGCACACAGAGGGATTTTTTTAGTTGTGTTATATAATATAATATAATTATGAATTATACATACAATAATCGTTGAAATTTTTAAGATATCAAGAATCGAATATTGAACCAGAACGTTTTTATATAACAATTTATATTTATTTAATATTTATTACGATATTAATGTAACATATACAAATAACATACGTATTATATAACCAGAACGAATAAATTCTATCCCAGAAACTATGGTTACAAAAGATTATAATGCACGTTTATCGTACCGTAGCTATAGGTACGTGTGTGGCAGCTTGCCAAAATATTCGGGTGTAATGTGTCATTATTGTTAGGTTACTAATAGTAGAACAAATAGATTTATTTTCTTTTGCAAGCGGGTTCCAAAAAATATTAGATTTTTTTTTATATAAATTTGTAGAGAAAAAACGTTATCGTTTTAAATCAATGTCAATTATAATATAATGTTAATAATTAAAACAAATAAATATTTTTAAAAACTCATTTCTTTTCATATTCGCCGTTACGACATGCAGTCAGACCGTACGACTACTTAAACTACGTTAAACTAACTACAAAAATATGTACCACTTGGGATTCCAACTCGAACGACCGTAGTACAAATAATACTAGTTCAATAAATTTCCAACTGGGCCTCAGCGGTGTCAATAAATTGACATGAAATGTAAAATATACTTTTATAACCAATACTAAAGTTGGTAATGGTTATTGATTTGGTCTCCGGAGCATTATGTTTCGCTGTGCAAGATAATATACGATTTACTTCTTACTAAATTGTATTTACCGTCGCCATTTATATTTATTGAAATATTTATTTAAATTTATATTTCCATTTCTTCGCTCTGGTGTCGAGGCAAGGTACGGCGTTGTGTTCCGCCACTCAGCACGCAATGTCTACAGAATTATCCGTACCCGTTTCCGAAATCCCAATCAATTCATATGTTTGTTATTTCTATGCTTAGTTAACTGGAATAATAACCTCTAAATAGTCGAATAATAAAAATAATAGCGTCATTTTATTTTAAATATTTAAGTCATCTGCACTTCTCCTCATAGTCATTTAGAAATCGTTAGGAGCTCTGAAAAACATCCTCGGAACTCGGAAGTGCAGGTAAATCGATTTTAGCAAGAACAGTGAAAAGAACTAAACTAATAAGACGTTAGGTTTTATTATTTATATGTGTGGTTTTGTTACAAAAAAAATGGAAATTGACACAACAGCAGGGTAAACAGGGCGAATCAGAGTGTTAAGACACTCCGTTCCCCACTTTCCCGTGCTCTGGAGACATTGTGTGTGTGTCTGTCATTGAGTAGCGGAACTTAATGCCGTATTTTGCCTGTATACCAGGGCGAAGAAATGGAAATATAAATTAAAATATTTCTTTTATTTACTCGAGCGGGGATCGAACCCACAACCAGTCGCTTTTGCAGTCCCACTATGTACCCTTGCCAGATACTATGTAATGATTACTGATATTAATTAGTAATCATTTATCATTAATTCAATCATTAGTAGAAATCAATTATTTGTTTTTCATTCAATAATTTTATATTCATTGTTCCGCAACGTTTATTTCCAGAGCTCTTTGTATTTGTGTCGGGTGTGATATTTCAAGAGCTATTATGAACATGCTTGTCACGTACAGTGGCTGATTTGAGTGGCCATAAAAATTATTTTCAATTTAAGCACTTTTATACAATTTTCCTTTTCTCTTGGCTGTTGGGATTGATATTAATTATATATTAATTATCTTCTGTTTCTTTATTACGAAGATTATTTTTATCTTTTCTGTAATTTAATACCTTTAAAGTAATGTTTTCATTTAAAATCCAATTTTAAATTCTTATATTCAAATGTACGAATCTATATTTTTACATCTGGGCAGCTATTACAGTGGATATTACATAGAAAGACTTCATGTATCGAGGTCGGCCTGGTTCGCATAACTGAAGGAACTTTAGGAAAATTGGAAATAGGTGCGCTGCTCTAACGATTTTGAATGCAGCAGTTACGCTAGCGCAATAGGAAAGAATGTGACCTTATTGTGAGTCATAGAGTATTGCAAAATTTTGTTATTTATATACAATTTCATATTAGTTTTTCAGTATGTAAAAATATATTATATAATCTACATATTACAATTTTCGCATAATTGTGCGAATACAAGCACCGAATAATTGTAAAGGCAAACATGTCAAGCTCAAAAATAAATGTGTAATGAGAGCCAAGTCGAATGTAAAGTAATTCGTCATTTTCGACTTTATCAACAAAATAATGGGGGATCTATATATAGGTGTTTAGTTTTACTGAACTATTAAGTCTATGTGGTTTGATTGACCTGGTATAGCATAGCTTAAAAGCATTTTTAAATATTCTACTGACACTGAGACACTGTAAGAAAAAAAAATCGTTTCTTATGTCAGCCAATCTATCTAATAAACCTAATATTGGTTCGATACGCGCTCAAGAGGCGTGAAATGACGACCCGTTTCCCACCTCCGCAAGGGGGAATTCCTTACCGATTTAACTTGACCTCGTCTTTTTTATGGTATATAAGAATTTAAAAAAAAAACATTATTGGGATACAATCAATCGATGAGAAGAACACATATGAGGACTGAACGCCTTACCGCGTCGTTACCTTTTTTATTGATTATGAACATTATTATATTATTAGCTTCACGCTTTACCCCTTACATGATAGGGTAGGAAGAGAGAAATTGGAAATATCTTGTTGAGACACTCTGTTCCCGAATTCTGGGGGCAGCCTTATTAAATGGCAGGCCTATTGAGTGACAGAACTCTACGCCGCGATTTGCAAAAAAATATAAACATATATTATATTAATATATATATTATATATCTTATTATTAATTCGTTGAAACATTAAAAGAGCAAAATTGTTCTTAAATTAAAATACCAGAAAAGCGTACATGTGGTATGTCTTAACTCAGCACATACCGTCGATGACCGAGCAGTAACATTCTCAAATTACTTTCTTATGTTGTAGGGAACAACAATTTGGATGCTTTCACGTTTAGAGGAATTCCTCAAGATGTCCCTCGGAAGCTATGCGCTTAAAATATATGGAAATGGATGGCGACGTGTCTGCTGGATTGTTTAGGGATATTCTCATTTCAAAATATTTTATGATATTCCTTATAATTGTTGTAAAATTTATTTTTTATATAATATCAGAGATAATTGTATTTTTGAATTAATAGCCTCACGTTGTACTACATAAAGCGGAGCAGAAAGGGGAAACCTAGTGTTAAGACATTCCGTTTCTCACACATCATCTTATTTTGAAGACATTGCGCGCTGAGTGGTGAAAGTCAACGCCGTACTTTGTCTGGTTAGCAGAACGAGGAAATTAAACATTTTCTTTTCTCCGAATCGAACCCACAACGCCACCACTATTATATTAATATATAAATATTTTATGTTAAGAAATGGTAGAAAATTATTTTGATATACAAAAAAGTAAAGTTATTAATAATCTATATATATTAAAGGACTTGTCCTCACTGACTGAGGTAAGACGCACGTACAGCCGTAACCGCTGAGCATAGAAACGTGAAATTTGGACAGAGGTTTACTTTTGTAATCTGGACATCCACTAAGAAGGGATTTTGAAAAATTTTAACCCTAAAGGGGCGAAATAGGGGTTGAAAGTTTGTATGGAAAAAAAATTAAAACGGCACCGATTTTTATAAAATTTGAAATTTAGATTTTTAAAAGTATTTAATTGAACACGTATTTCATCGTTTTCTAGAATTCTCCCCTTAAGGGTACAAATAAGGGGTTGAAAATTTGTATAGATTTTTTTTAAATCGGCACCAATTTTTATAAAATTTGGAATTCAGACTCTCAAAAGTATTTAAATGAACACATATTTCATGTTTTCTTGAATTCTTCCCCTAAGGGTGCAAATAAGAAAAATCTTTAAAACGACACCGATTATTATAAAAATTTTAATTTAGACTCTTAAAAATATTTATTTGAACATGTGTTTCATGGTTTCCTAGAATTCATCCCCTCAGGGTGCAAATATGGGGTTGAAAGTTTGTATGGAAAAATCATTAAATCGCCACAGATTTTTATAAAATTTGAAATTTAGACTCTTAAAAATATTTTATCGAACACATATTTCGTTTTTTGAAAGGTTTTTTGAAATTCACCCCTAAATACGCAAGCGAAGCTGCGCGCGTCCGCTAGTTTATAATAAATTAGAAAATTAATTATATTATATACAATTCTACATATTTCTTAGTCAGAAGTCACTTTATCGAAATGACATAATTGCGCTGTTTGTAGTATTCAGCGAGATTAGGAACTTCCCCAGTCTGTCACAATAACCCTTTGTTATAACTTAAACGCAGATTACTATCGATTTGGAGTCGTCTAAGTTTCTCATCTACTATTGCTTGTGGAACCTGATAAATTATATCTGGCTGCATTTTAGCTTTTAGCTGAGTGGATTGTCAGTTTTTAAGCAGATATATTTAAATTTTATTTTTCTCTTGTTTATTTATTTGAATTTAATATATTTTTGCTTACACACTTTGAGCTTAGAGCCGGCGAGATAAGAATGATATTACTTTTATATATAGTATTAGCAGCGCTTTGTAACATTCTATTATGCTAATAAACAGTTCCTCCAGTAAATAGTAAGTATAGTAAAATATAAACATAGTAAAATGTAATGTGTTTTGATATACAAAAACATGTATTATTTAAGCAACATTTAAAATATCAGATACCAGAAAAAAAATACAGTTCACAAGGCTTAAGTACAGCTTTGGGTGATTTGTGTGAGCGATAAGAAGACTTTTCGAAGTTTATTATTAAAGATAAAAAAAAAATACACCAGATATTGCATCCTCTAAATTGTAATTTTCATGTAATGTTTCATTTTATTTAAAAAAATACTTTGTTTTAAATTTTAATAAATTGAAAACTAAATAAAATATGGCCAAACAAGTTATGGGCTGCGTGTGTCATTATATCTACACTATATATGAATACTCACACAAACGCAAAGCTCAGGTTATACATCGCGAACTGTACGAGTATAAACAACACTTACTGTGATCGAAAGTCCTCGGGTCCACAGTGGTAGTAGTAGCCGGTGTGGTGAGATCCTCTTCATCATCATACGTTTCAGTGGTAGTGGTCGTTGTGGTAGTAGTCGTAGTTCGGCGACGATTGCGTTGCCGGCGCTCCTGTTTCCTCGTCATGGGCACAGTTGGCCGGATTGGTGCTGCAGTAGTTTTCTGTGGTAGCTGGTTGATTGCCGACGAGGAGCTGCCTGGACCGGGCTCGGCCAGGGCTAGCGCCACTAGCGAGACGGCCGCCAACCGTATCACCAGTGGCGCTATAGGCCACATCTTGTCTGCAAGAGAAAAATATTGCTTTAGTCTTTTTCATTTAATATAATACATTAATTCGTTTTGTGTAATAATATTTATTTTTTAATTTAATAATGATTATATCTATATAAATGCAGTAAAAAATACAAAACCCACATGTACTAGCAATGGCTAAACTGAACTATTTCATTTTAATTTTAGTTTCAAACAGCATATTTTTATACACGTAGAAAATTTATATTGAAAGAGCAAAAAGAAGTCTTTTTACATCCATTGCATATTTCTTGCATTTTATTTGCATGTCGTGTTTTGTATACAAGACAAGATAGTAAGGTTCGTGAATGTATCACTTGTATAATAGAATAGCGTCTCTGGAAAAGGGACCGCGTCGCCATGAACCTTATTGTGTCGCACCTCTCGTCGTTACTCCTGGATTTTACGTCGCACAGCTGTAAAGCTAGATGTCCGTTATTGTTTTATTCTTCCGTAAAGAATAAACTTTATTCAAAATAGATTTTGCTTTTGTTCCAGAATATGCAGCAGTTGATTTCGCGTCTAGCAACATGTCTGTGAATTCGGTGTGGGGTGCAAAGATGCTATTGATCTTCCCTTTGGATGGGAGTTTTTTGAAGTAACAACTTTAAGTTCTTTTACGGCAGTTTTGAAGGTAGTTAAAGCTTTTTACGGGTTAAATTAAGATTAGTTTATTTATGTTTATATATACTTTATAAATTGATGAACCTAATGTTAGAGTGGAGTATCGAGTATTTCATCATTAAGTTAACCACGGTTGTCATAATGGTTGCTGTATACATAATTTAAAGAAAACACATGTAAATGTTTATTGTTAGTTTTCTCAGTTGAAAAATTGATAAGAAACTACGAGTATATAAGTTAAAAGCAAACATTCCACTCTAAAATCCTGTAAAACTGAATATACTTTAGAAATGCTCAAGGGACGTCTAAAAGCCTCTCTAGTTCCTATCCACATCAATAATGTTCCCTTACATTTTATTTTCGCCTTTTCCTACTTAAAAAGTATTATTTGGAGTTTTCTTTGTGTGCAACTGTTTGTGTTGACTTTGTTTAGCTTAAATAAATGATTTTACGTAGGTATGCCCATATATGTATATAGATATACAAATGAACCATTGAATATTCATGTCGTTGTATGACAATATATTCCAGTGCTACAATATTATTACTTATTATTTAGCTAGTTTGCAGTACAGAGAGATTAAGCACTACAGACTAAAACGCTACCAAATACTTTTCTCGTGTAAAGGTACAATACATAACTTTTTCATCAATTATCAGGTCAAACTATTATGACCTATGATGATAATCGAATAAATAAGATTTGAAAAAATTTAAATATAAAATTAATTTAATTAAGAAAACCGCACAGATTGTTTTGAAGAAACTGTTTTAGAGTTTTAGTTAAAGTTGACTTTCAAATGCATCAATGCCATGATTCTACCTCAAAGTAATATATCAGTGGACGTGTACTATAACGGGAGCCCAGGCGGGCAATAATAACTTCGACAGTTATAACCTCTCAGAATGCCTAGTTTGCCGACGTAACTCTGTGGTTAACAAAGTTTGACACTTTGGTTGCTAACTATAGGTTACGGCGCCACTCAAAAATCTATTAATAATTTTAACTTAGGCCGTCGTGGCCCAGAGGCACAACGCGCGACGATTGTAGGTTTGATCCCCAATCGAGGCAATGAATTTTTATTTATTAATATTTCCATTTCTTCGCTCTGGGTTGGAAAAATCGACGGAAAGTGGGAAACAAAATGTCTTAACACTAGGTTCCCTCTGTCTATTCTGTGTGCGGGATAACAGCGTGAAGTATTTTTTTTATATATTTGTTTTTTGTAATTTCAAAGATTCATTAAGTAACACACAGTACTAGAAAAGTCGAATAGTTACAAATAACGACCAAACCCGTAAAAAATAACTAACTTGTGTTTAGTCTAGAATGTTACTTTAAATTCTTTAGCTCTGAAACTGTAGAGAGAGTTCGTGCAAATATTTGAACAGACTGTAGAAGCGTTATTTCATTCTATTTTAATAGTTTTAATTTGATATATTTTACTTCATTTTGTTGTAGGTATATTAGAGAAAAAGTCGAAATGACATTTTAAAAATACAAAAACTTTAAAGATATCAATCTTATAAAAAAACATCTATAAAAGTGACATTTTATTTGACAAGAGTGTGACGTGAATTCTATATATATACGCCCGTCTACTATAATTATAATAATTATATTGTTATTTATGTACATAGGTGTATCTTTTCTCTTATAAACTCAAATGAAGAAATTTTCGAAACCAGCATTTTACTCTAAACTTTTTAATAGTTTTTTAATTAGACCATATACAACAAAGAAAACCCAAACTCAACCGGCAAAACCAGTTGACTCAAGAAGAGTGTTTAAAATATACAGATTTGGAGGTGTTACCAGTAACGAGAAACCTAAATTGCTGAACTATGATTTGGACGTTAATAAATGTGGGCGAATGGTTTTGGATGCCCTAATAAAGATCAAAGACATGGATCCATCTCTTGCGTTTCGAAGGTCGTGCCGTGAAGGTATTTGTGGTTCTTGCGCTGTTAATGTCCAAGGAACTAATTGTCTCGCCTGTATTACAGCGATTCCACCAGACAAAGTTATAACAATCCACCCAATACCTCACATGTACGTAATCAGAGACTTGGTTGTTGATATGGACCACTTCTTTGATGTGTACAATAGCATTCGTCCTTACCTTATCCGCAGTAGTTCAGGGCCTTTAGGAAAACACCAATATGCGCAAAGCATTAGTGACCATTCAAAACTAGTAGGCTTATACGAGTGTGTGCTTTGTTCGTGTTGTGCAACAGCTTGTCCGAGTTATTGGTGGAACGGAAGGAGGTTTATGGGTCCAGCCACCTTGCTTCACGCTTACAGATGGATCATAGATTCCCGAGATGAAGATACTGAGCAGAGATTGCATGAGCTACGAGACGATTTCAAAGCCTTTCGTTGTCACACAATTTTAAATTGTACTCTTGCTTGTCCCAAAGGCTTACATCCAGGTTTAGCTATTGCTAAGTTGAAGAGATTAATATCAGGACTCGACAAGAAACCACTACCAGAATTAGATACGATGAAATTTTCAGATTCTCAAACTGAATGCTAAAATAACGTTTATTTAAAATAAAATAGATAATTTTTTTGTATTGGTGTCGTTTTAATATCGTATTAAGCTTATAATTTCAATTAATATTCTTCATATGATTTTTAGGAATAGGAATAACGATATTCAAGTAATATAGTGCTAAAATTACATCGAAATTAAATTAGAAGAAATAATACAAAATATATATATTAGTTAATTATCAGTTACAACAGACATAAAAACTTAGGTTTCCTCCATATTATGATTTCTTGACACTCTACTCTCCATAGTAGCGGTAGAAATACATGGAGCCTGCTAATATTACGACAGTTTACGTTAGAATCCACATACTCGTACATACTCGTATGTCATATATATACACAGTTATTTGAAAATATAAAGTTCAACATTCCAAGTTTTTCAGTGCCTGCCGTGCCAGGATACCCCTTCCTCGATTTATTATCTTACCATGCATTTGAATAACTTAACCATAAAAATAGACGCTCTGCGGCCGGGAACTTTTGCAATAAAATGCAAATGGAGACATTTGTGAAGCCTCTATGTCACTAACCTTTGGTAAGGTTTTGTCCGAGCGCACTCGGACTTGGACATATATTTTACGTTTAATGTCATGTAAGTATTACTAAATCTGTTTTTTTTGGAAAACCTATAAAATCTTGGACGTATTGAGACTTGCTATTTCTAGAAAGAAATTTTATTTCCTTTATGTGGAATACTTTTCCGCTTTTCCTTCTGCAGCCCAAAATTATAAAAATATTATCGAATGTATCGTATAGTATCTTTTTAATAGGTAAAAAAATCGCAGAATCGTAAAAATGGAGAACTTTAATTTAATTTAGCGAGGAACGTTAAACGTTTAAGTACATTAAAACTGTAGTGTAAAAAACTGAACTTTTACGGATTCGTTTACTGACGTTATTTCTTAAAACTCAATTTTATTTTATTTATAGCGTAGAAACACAAAATAAAGAATATCAACTGAGAGTAACAGCCATTCTAGAATGCCTCTAATACTGAGGAGGACGAGAATTACCTGTATATAAATACTTGTTGCAAAATAGGAATATTCGAATGCTAAAGAAATATTTAGTTGCAATGGCGGAAAGTAAAGAACAAAAATACCCATTGAGCAAATTAAATATTCAATATTTTCTTTTTTGGCTCTGGTGTCCAGACTTAGCGCGGCGTTGAATTTCGCCATAGACGCACGCCGCCACGCCATAGACACAGAATACGGCATAAAATGAGAAACGAAGTGTCTTAACACTACGTACCCCCCGCCTACCCTGCTGTGTGCGGGATACTACTGAAAAGGTACAGAGGTACCAAAGGTACTGTGAGCCCTTCTTACATATTAACGAGTCATGCCTAACTATAGGCAATGTCCAGGGGAAGAATTGATGTTAAGTATGATGGCGTGATTACCCTCAAAAATAAGAATCTTACTGTAACAATACCAATCTGTAACACTGTAAATTAAATTATAAAATTGTCAAACTGAGAAACTGACATGCTACTTGGAAATTCAATTTGTGTTTAAGTTTTTGAGACAGGGAATGGTCGATTAAATTTAAATAAGGCCAGAAACTTTTATGTAAACTGAGCTACGTTTTCGAAGTTTTGTAATTACCGTTTTAAATATTGCTTGAAAACGAGAACGACGCTCAAAATTTGGTCTCGGTCAGGCACATTTCCTGTTGGCGGTTCAAACTTTTTGATGGTCTTTGTCAAGGCTGTGTCGAAAAAGGATCGGCCGTGTATGTCATTAAGGTCCATTGTGACAACTTTCCTCTGATGTGGTTCTAAAGGCAATCACAAGTACGTAAGTGAACTCACCACGGTATTAATGGATAAAATTTACAAATAGGTACATTTTATGATTAAAAAGTAGAGTTAGTATATTACAGCTAATTTATATACAGGAGCCAAGAGCCAAGAGCCAAGAGACCAGTCGAGGCGCAGAGGTACAAAGTGTGACTGTAGTGCAACTGGTTGTGGGTTCGATCCCCACTCGAGAAAATGAAAAAAATAATTTAAATTATATTTCCATTTCCTTGTTCTGGTGTCTACGCAAAATTTGGTGTTGAGTTCCGCCACTCAACACGTAATGCCTCCAGAATTCAGCGGAAAGTGGGGAACGGAGTGTCTTAACACTCTGCTGTGTGCGAGAAACACAGTGAAGCTAATTTAATTAGATTTGATTCTAAAATAAGATATTAAGATATAAGAAGAAGATCTAAAAGAAGATACTCATATTTATGAGTAAGTTAAGTTTATACTTATTACTATAGTAATTTACTAAAATCTTATACATGCTGAACACCTCGATATTTAAGTCTTTCAAATAGTAAAATGCCAATCGTACGTCGAATTCTCAAGAATGATTCTCGAAATTGAATCGGGATTTCGGAATTTCAGAATGGACTCAGCCAGAGAAAGGTAACCTAATTTTATGGTACGCCTTCGGAATGGCATCGTCTCGACGTGTCTTCGTGCTCCACGAAAGCGATTACATTCGATCGGATATAGAAAATTATGTAATACTTCAACCTGCAACCGACAATCTTGTGCAGCTCGCGTCAATACACACTTATCTATTCATCAAATAAGAACATTGAGAGCCTGTACAACACTTCAAGTATAATTAGAAAACATAAACGTTGAAAAATATTAAAGGAGAAGCATAAATTAAATTATTATTAAAAAATATATTATTAGTAAATCATCTTTTTAGCACGAATCGTGAAAAATAAATACATAAGGAACCCTCCAATCTTATATTGTTCATATATTGTAATAAAATAATTACATTTCTTGTGTGTAACGAATAGCACAAGCACCTGATGCTCTTAAATTACACCATTCCATTTGAGCGTTAAACTCTTGAAGCCTAAAAAAAAAACAAATTAAAGTTTAAATTGTTTTATCGGAAAAACGTAACGACTATTTATCGTTTTACGATTTTTTCCGTAAAACTAAATTACGTGTTTATCTTTAAATTCACAACTGTAGCATTACGTCCGTGCGAATGAACACGAAAGATTGACACTGCGCTTAAAACGTCCTCGTTGAGTTTTATTTAACACATTGAGAGGCGATGTAGCGCGAACACTCGGGCCTAGAGGCGGTTGTAGGGGTGGAAACGGATTTTAAAACTTGGAAGGTAGGATAGAGATAGCATGCCCGCTGAACATGCAGAGAATGTATTCGGGCCACAACGAAGCGGAAGGTTTTCCTTATTTTTCCGCTCTCCCCATTTTTCCCGAGTGACGTCCACATGGGATGTGAGCGGTACATGGTTTTTAACTTATCTATTCTTTCCTTGCAGGTGTTTCGTTTTAATGCACTTCTCTGGTTCAAAAGCGGATAAAAATCATTTAGTTTTTTTTTTGCATTTCATGAACGTTTTATGTTATTTGCTGTGCAATATATTATATTATTTTATTGGTTTAGAAATTGTAAAATACTATTATGCCTTAAGCCGTGTATTGAGTCCTGATTGAAGATATTAAATTATTCCATATAAAAATTCATTCAGTGAAACCAATAACAATATTTAAAACAGCTTCACGCTGTATCCCACACACAGCAGGGTAGGCAGAGGGAACCTAGGAACTTAGAGTAAAGACACTCTGTTCTATTTCCCATTCTGGAAGCATCGCGTGTACAGGTGGAACTCAACGGAGCGCTTACCATAGCGAGGAAATGAAAATATTAAATTTCATTCCCCCAAGTGAGAATCCAACCCCCAAATATCGTGTTTATCGTACGACGCTTGTCCCCGGCGCTACGAAGACGACTTACTTATTAATAGTACATTATTTATTAGAACGTAGCTTATTACTAAGTTATCTAACGCCCAATGTTAATAATGTATCTCCTATCTCCAGTTAACGTCAATCTTGTATTGTTCGACATGTTTATCCAATCACTAACTATCTCTCTATCTATTTCAACTTATGGTTGCAATTTATGGATTAGGATTGATTATTAACATTGGGCGTAAGTCTACCTCTCACGATATAGAGGATGTATGAAGATAAAAAAATAATTAAGAAAACATACACGACGGAAGCAAACAAAAAAACTACGACTTCGCGTATCTTTTCTAATTACAAGAGTTGATGGCATCGGATAAAACTTTAGTACGAATGTTTCTGAAAAACAAACACGAGATACTTAAATGTTGTGCTATTAACATCAAATGCTGCTTAAAACTCGGCTTTGAACGATTCGCTCTTTTCATTAGACTATAGTATTTATGTATAATTTGTTATTGTTTTTTTATTTATTATTTACATTTTTAGAGTTTCGTACCTGAAAAAGTAAAAGCGGAACCTTTATAGGGCTCGACATCGCACGAAGCTATCAAATTGTAATTAATATCAGATATTTTAGTTTTCAGTCTCTAGGAGCACAGAAAAAATCAACCTTCTAAGTCAACGCAATCAAAGATAAGAGCATTTATGTATTGATTTTGTTGCATTTTGTATGAAATTTGTCGCGTAATATATATATATAACTTATATTTTTAGCACCTTACATAATACATAATGAATATGTCCGCAATCTTAAGTTTGTCAACTTTTATAAGTTATACCTCCCGTTGACCTACAATCCTGGAACCTGGAAGCCTCAGTTGGCTAGTCCCACTCGCATTTTTTATTTTTTATATTTAATTTAAATTATATAACATTTATTGTTTTTACAAATGAAAAAATATTTGATGAATTCCAGCACTAACAAAATAAATGAAGGCCGACACGGTAACTGAATTTATCCAGCGACCCATTGTATTAAATGATACAATTTGAATAATTTTTAAAAATATCGTATGTTTAAAATAAAATAAATCAGTTTCTTGCTGTATCCCGCACACAACAGGGTAGGCAGAGGGAACCTAGTGTTAAGACACTCCGTTCCAGACTTTCTGGCGAGTTCTGGAGGCAATGCTTGTTGAGTGGCAGAACTCAATGCTGCGCTTTGCCTCGACACCAGAGCGAAGAAATGGAAGTATAAACGTAAAAAATAAATATTTCATTGCTTCGAGTGGGGATCGAACCCACAACCGTCGCGTTACTGTCACATCCTTGTGCCGCTGCGCCACGATCCTCTATCGTGTGTTTAATTTAGTGAAAATGGGTTTCTCGTAACTTTGCACTCTCGTCTCCGAAAGTGAGTGTAATGTTGTCATTTTGAATAAGTAAATTTAATTGGTATGCTGTGGTAATAACTTTTATATAGCTTTACGTTGAATATTTTTCTGTATGTTCATTCTATTAATACTATGAGAATAAATATGAAAGCTTGTGAAAAATGTTTGTTTTAGCTTTACACAATAACTACTGAACTGATTTAGATATAACTTTATAGGAATATAGCTTATACATGAAAATAAGACATAGGCTGGAATTTATGTCCAGATTTTGTATAATATAACTAACTATAAGTCTATGCGGGTGGAGCCCTGTTTGAGCTGCTAGTTATAATATAACAATCATATATTTTTAATTTTTATTTTAACTATTTACTTGTGGCCAGTCATGGCGCAAGTAAATAGTTAAAATCACAATCACAGGTTGTACTACAAATTGTGGGTTCGATTTCTATTAGACAAAATAAAATATTTGCCTAATATTAAAATTTCTCCGTTATGGTAATAAGACAAAGGGCGTTGCCTTCCACCATTCAATATGCATAATATAATGCCTCGAGAAATTGGCGGAAAGTGGGGATCGGAACTAAGTTCCCAGGTTCCTTTTGCCTACCCTGCTATGCGCGGGATACAGCGTGAACCTTAAAAAATCTATTCTTCTATTGATGTTAAAGAGCTCAAAAAAAATATTTATTTTATGTTAAACATTAGCCTGAGATTGAAAGACAAATGCAAAGCAACAAAAATCAGGAGCATTACCAAAGTATCGGATGTCAAAGTAAAAACACGAACTCTGAAGTGGAAGTGGACTGGTCACATGATGAGATCATATGCAGGAAAGTGAACCAAAAAAGGGGTGGAGACGGACAGCACTAGACCGGCACAAGTGGAGGGAACTTGAGAAGGCCTCTGTCATTGGGCAGCCTGACCTGGTAGCTGACACTAGCGGAAATAGTAATAATGAATAATAATATTTAAAAAAAATATAACATTTGAAAAAAAAAACATTTGAAAAAATAAAAAAAAAGGACAATTTCAGTTAATATTCTATTCTATGTTAGTAATTTTTTTTTATATATTGTGTAATATGTTAGTTATAAGTAAAATATATTTTGTAAACAGGTCAGAGAAAATAAAGGCTCTTTTTATTTTATTTTTATTTGTTTATTTTTATAAACATTTTAAATACTTGAAAGGTTGGTACGTATAACGAATCAGAAAAATTGGCCTATATTCTTACACACTTCACAGCTTCACCTGTTTTCTTACAATAATTATTAATGTAAGAAAATCTTACAACGCATTTTTGAAATTTCTTTAAAAATTTGAACATGTGTACGGAAAATTCACTGCGTCGTAACAGATACAATTCTAGTCAATTATTATTTCTTTTTATTCTAATTGTAATATAAAACATAATAAAGTGTCTATTATTGAATATTAATCTAAAATATAATGAGGCCAATCATGGCGTAGGGGCACTAGTGTGTGATTGAAAATGCGACAGATTTACGTGCGTGGGTTCGAATCGCAATAGAGGAAATGAAATATGTATAATTTTCCTTTATTTGCTCTGGTGTTTAATACCCATTCCCTCCAGAAGTCGATGGTAAGTGGGGAGCGGAGTATCTCAGCATCAGGTTCCCTCTGCCTACCCTGTTCATGCGGTGTACTGCGTGAAGCAGAAAAAAAAGAAAGTATTATTTACTAAAAGTGTCAGGTTAGGTATTCATATCTTAATACACCTACCGCATTTAAAACCTAATGAACGCAATCAAAATAGAACAAACAGAAGAATGTTCAAGAAAGATTATAATATAACCAAAAGTAAAATATTTTAGTACAAATACGTGTTCATTTTATAGTGACGTCTTAATGTGTGTTTCAGTAAAAGCCAAGGAGGGTAGAGCAAACAAAGTTTTTACTCTTAGTTTGTGACTGCAGGAGACGAGAAACATATCTGCATATAAACTGAAAACATCAGGAACCCGTGAACTTTTCACGTCAGTACTGACTTCGCCCCAACTTTAGTTATACAACTCTGACAGAAATTAAACCCGTATATTTTGTACGTTATTGCGTTCAAATAAAAAGTAACGGTATAAGAACTCTTTATTCTAATATGTAACGGATATTAAGTGTTACAATTAGTACGCTAAAAGGTGGAATGGTTCGTATGAACTGGTTAAAATATTATTTGTAGTTTTATTTAAGGGGCACAAGCATGCGACAGGTTGTGGATTCGATTCCCACTCGGGGAAATGAAATTTTTCATATTTTCATTTCATTGCTCTGGTGTCGAGGCAAATCGGGGCGTTGAATTCCGCGAATTAACATTCAATGCCTCCCAAATTTGGAGGAAAGTGGGGACTGGAGTGCCTTAACACTAGGCTTCTTCTGCCTACCAATATAGATGCAGAATCGCGCTTAACCACAATGAAGACGTACAATATCATGAAAACGGTGCTGTCATCAATATGACGAGAATTATCTTAGCGGCGCGTGCCTAAGCCCTTTCGTCGAATTCATTAATTTACTTAATGAGCTAAACTCGTAACGAACCTTTGTTGTGTTTCTCACCCAAAACCCATTGTCTGTAAGTGTGAAATTCGCACTCTTGCTTTGTTCAATTGTTGATCTTCTATTAGCGAGCTTTTTGAATGGAGACCTCGTTTATTTAAATATCACTGTATAAGCCACTGCTATTTACTTTGACGTTGCTTTTATATGCATGGAAATACCCTCTCTCTTCTCTTCTCTCTCTTTTTTTACCGTACAACCTCTTTCGTGAGTTCTCCATTCAACGTGACACTGGCGAAGTGATTTTGTGCTCGAGCACAAAGCTCGTGTTCCGAGCGTGCCAGTTGCACGCTCGGAACGCCATATTAGAAAGAACAGAACAGAACAGAAATAAATTTGTAAATATTTTACGTTCATAATTAAAAGATTTAGTTTATTATTATTATTCGATACATGAGCGTGTTGTAAGCGCGACTGTTGTAGGTTTGATCCCCACTCGGGAGAATAGATTATTATTTATTCATGTTTCCATTTCTTAAATCTAACGCAAAAACTAATGCGTAATGCCTATTTCTATTCTATTCTATTCTATGTTCTCTCTGCTTAACATTTTACATAAATATAAATAAACTAAGTTTTATGATTAAATTAGGCTAAGGTTTAATTATAATATTTTTTAATACTGACTCATCTACGGGATAATGAGTAATCTTGTAAAAAATGAATGACTGCTTTCATATACCTAATACCTATATATTATAATGTTATAATTTTTATATTAATTCACTTCCACCGGACCATAACAAGAGTTAGTTTTTGTAGTGTATAATTAAGGCAATAAGACTAAAAGTTTTCACTAAAAACAAAGTTCATCCTTTCAAGCAACACTCAGGTGCGAATTTTTAATTGGATTAAAAATTTGTGAAAGTTTAGCATATTTTACTATTTTAACGTAAGAAATGTGACATTATGGAACGTCAAACGTTAATTAGATAAGCAAATTAAAGATCAGAAAAGTATGCCTAAATATAATATATATCGAAAGTCCGCATAGCCCCCACCTCCCCTCGAGTTTATAAAATTATGCTTTTAAATAAAATTTATGACATATTGCCAAAAGTGAATTGAACGATTCCACTTGGAGTTTGGATCGCGTCTTATTGAATTATGGCTCGGCAGGACGTGACTGAGCCTCGCCCGTGATCGGACCATCGGCTCTCGGTGTTTGCTCTACTCCTGTACGAGTACATGTGCTGACTTTAATCGATTCTTAAGTGACTCACGTCTTTTTGGTGGCCTCAACTCATCAATTATATATTTTTTTCTTAAAAATGTTTATTTATTTGAATTTATATTTCCCTTTCATCGCGCTGGTGTCGGTTTCAAAGCGCGGCGGAGAGTTCCGCCACTCAACACGCAATGCCTCCAGTATTTGGCGGAAAGTGGGGAACGGAGTGTCATAATATTAGGTCCCCTCAGCCTGCCTTTCTATGTACGGGATATAGCGTGAAGCTGATTTTTTTAAAAATATTATTAAAAAAAAAGATTACGTGAAAGTCACAAGATTAAGTTCAATAGGCTCACATTCCAAAGATCGACGCAGCATCGTCCCAAAAGAATACTTGATAAAAAATAAAGAAACAAAATGAATAATTTACACAATTTAATTTTACGATGGCCCTTCACCTATTCAGAAATGAGACATAATAAGTGAAAGGGTTCCTTTTCAGGCACCTCGACTCTAAAAAATTGAGGTAATGGAACGTGAATAACAATTGAACCCTCCGGGGGGGTTGAAACGGAAGGTGGGCAGGGAGATAGATTGATGGTACCCGTTTGTAGCATCTGTCGTTTAAGTGAACATCGATTATAGATACACCTTCTTGTTTCTTTGTTTGAATAGCTACATGACTTGTGCCGTCATTCTCCGCGGAGGGCGCTGACAATGACGAGCCTATATTTTTTAATAAACAGTACCTATTCTATGAAATCTGTACGACAAAGCAAAGTTTCTTTCTCAATTTGTTTGTTTTTTTATTTTATTTTTTGGTTTTATATAGATTAAATCGATTATTAGAAAAATATGATTATTATTATTTATTATATCTGTCTCACTACGATAAATAATTTAGATTATTTATAAATATCCAGCTAAATTATAAATAATTCAATTAAATTATTTATTTTAAGCGCATTTTTAAATAATGAAAGCTATTTACACTACACTCCACATATTCATACCCAAAACTAAAACACAGTTGAACCAATAGATATCTGTCATAAGATTTATTGCCAATAGATTTACTTAGCTTTGCAATGAATGGTCGCTCACTTATTTTCCATTTTACAATTCAATGCAGTATCCCAATGTTTTATAGATACCGTACCGTACCGTATTGCAGTTAGTTACATAATTCTGTTTTTTTTTTAATATTCTTTTTTGACAATTTGTAGTGTACGAGAGTATCTTAGAAAAAAATTAAAAAAACAAAAAAAAAATTTTTTTTGCTGTGGTATCCAAATGCTCCAGAATTCGGCGGAAAAAGAGCAACAGAGTGTCTTAACACTTAATTCACTGCATCTACCCTGCTGTGTGCTGAAAGAAAGTAATCAAATTAAGCGTACGGCAAAATAGGTTGATAGCCGGTTACCAATTACTACGTCGATAGCTCGTTGTACAATAAGGTGCAGAAGGGAGAGAAGCTATTTAACAGGCGATATGCATTCAAGAATAATGAGTGAAATCGATCTTACAAATAGTGTTTATTATGTTTAAGTAAAATTTCTTGTTTATTTTAATCAAAATCAGAATTTTTACTTAAACATTTTCTATTCTTTTATATATTTATTAATTAATAAGAAAAAAATGTCATTCATATTCACATTCATACAATTTTAATTAGAAATGAATAAAGTTTACATCGTTGAAATGAAACCCTCGTTAGATTAGAGTACACGATGTAGTTGCTCATTAGAAAAGTTTGGTGACCTGCCAATTCTTAATTAATCGGGAAATACTGGTATTACAAGAAGGCTGCAGTTGGCTGAATTGGAACAAAGATACTAACTGTGCTATTTTAGGATAAAAACTACATATTTACATAATAGATAAATGGTATTCTTAATAACATATTTTAAACAGAAACAATAAAAAATCGATTCGACATCATATTAGGTTGTTTTCTATAAAACTAAAATGCTTACTATTATTATATTTCAAAATTTCGGGAAAATTTGTGCCATGAAAGCAAAAATACAGCCATCACTATTAGAGATAAGAATACAATTTTAAATTACAATATACATACCAACTAATACAATATACGACTATAGGTATTCAAGGATGTAGATGTAGTATACGTAGAGACAAGGATTTTGCTAGCCGTCGGCACATCTTTGTTTCAGACATTCTCTGTCTCGGGCTTTATACCCATAGGGCAAGTTTAAATATTTCATCAAAGTAAATTTACGAAACCGTATTAAATATTTATGAGTTAGTTCGTGTGCGATCACGTGGAAGTACATAGGTATTACAGTATAGAGTAGACTAACAGAATTCATAATTTTTCTATTGTAAGTTGTAAGTGATATTACAATTGTATGACGCTTAAAGAGTCTTTTATATTTTTTTGACTGTAAGCGTGACTGGGTGAATGAAATATTTAAGTTATATTTCCATTTTTTCACCCTAGTGTCGAAGCAATGCAGGGCGTTGAGTTTCGTCATTCAACACGCAGTGCTTCCGGTATGCGGTGGAAAGTGGGGAACGGAGTGTTTTAACACTAGCTTTTTATTTCTCTGTTTTTTTTGTGGTGTACAATAAAGTATTATATAATTTTTATTATTCTCTCGGCCAACTCTGCTGTGTGCGGGATACAGCGATAGTTGAATCAGAAAAAACTTAATAAAAAAGTAGGTATAGTTTATATTCAGTAAGTCAATTTTATTTTCCAACGTTACAGGAAAGAGGCAAAGTAAATACAAGTATAAGGTTCGTAGAGTTTTGACAGAAGTGAGCGCAAGTCAGGCCCACGAACTCCATGCTAGTAAATAAGGATCATGGGATTATTGGAAACGGGTTATTCACTTCGCGAAGAAAGGAAATACAGAGTGCGCCGTGGTAATGCGATGTGGTAGGTAAACTTTGCTTGTCTCCTTTATATTAATATATTTTAAGTAATAGATGATATTTGTTAAAGATTTGTTTAACTTCATTCTTATATTTCGTCCCAAATTAATATTGTAATCCTGTTGATATTATAATGTGAAAATTTATGAAAATGAATGTTTGTCCCACTTTCACGTAAAAACTACTGAACGAATTTAGTTGAAACTTTAGTGGGGAATGGTTTAGTGCTTCTTAGCACTAGATTTCCTCTGTCTACCTGTCTGTATGCGGGATAAGCTGGATTTAGGTGAAACTTTATAGTAATATAGCTTATATATCAGAATAATAAACAGACTATAACATATGTAAACATTTTGTATAATATAACAATAAGTTAGACTGCTAGTATGAATAAAAATAGTTAAAATATAATATTTATTCGAGAAGAAAATATACTATACATATATTTAAATAGGAAAATTGCAAATTAGAACGAGTCTATGCATCTTTACAAAAATGTATCCTTTTGGGAAGCTACACAGAGGGAGGGTTCTGCTTTCACAGGTAACAAATGTCACGAACGATTCTAGTTCACAGTGGAAGTGAAAATGTACGACATGCTTACATTACATCCAGGAGCGGTGCAAAGCGTACTGCAATTTATGATCCTCTATACGTCTACTGAGTTTAACGCTATTCGTACAGCGCTAGCTGGTGTCTGTCTGTGTCGCGAGTTAGTCCAAATATTCTGTGATAATTTAGCAAGGGGATGCTTTAAATAACTGTTTTTGTTTAGTTCCACGATGTATTTCGCACATTACGGGGTAGGCAGAGGGAACCTGGGAACCTAGTGTTATGACACTCCGTTCCGATTAACACACTTAATCCACATTCCACTGAATTCTGTAGGTTCTGTGTGTTGAGTGGCAAAACTCAACGCCGCGCTTCGCTTCATTACAAGAGCGAAGAATTGAAAATATTAAATATTTAATTTTCTCAAATGGGAATTTAACCGCGTTTACATTCAAACGCTATTGTATATCTATTTTGTAATTATATTAATATATATTTTTTAACGAATCAATATTATGAGGTTTCTTTTGTAACTCTCATATTGATAATAGTGATGATTTTTTGCACAAAACAAACTCTTTCATAATATTTACTTTACAATATTTAAAATTATTTGTTATTTATCAATTACATTACTATTTACAACAATACACTCTATACAATACGTCTCTTTAGATAACTTAAGAATATTAATATTATAGAACGCTACGTTTTCAATTAATAAAATGATCCAGTTTCTCTTCTTTAATGTAATCTCAGACAAGGCAAAGTTGCAGAAATAAGTTTTGTAGATTTGTTCTGGAGACTCTTCTGCTTAAGTAAAGTATGAAACTGTTAGTATTATTTGTTCAGTTAAAGCCTCTTGAGACAGTTATTGAGTCAATTAGGACATTTAAACTTATTTGTTTTTATATGCTTTTATATGCATATGCTTGTAAAGATAAAAAATAGGTGCATTTATTACACTGTTTTAAAATTACTTTCCCTCTAACCAGGTGGACCAACGACCTCAAGAAAACAGCGGGAACCCGCTGGATTCAAAGGGCGCAGGACCGGACGGAGTGGCGAGCATTGGGGGAGGCCTATGTCCTTGCAGTGGACTTTAAAAGGCTGATGGAAAAAAAGACTTTCTAGGATATATATCTAGTTATTTATTATAATATTAAAAATACAACTTAAATACATGATTTTGGTAAAACATTATTATTCAAATTTATATTGTTTCTTTTGCATTTCCTTTTAACTTGCGCCTTCGCCCGCGTGGTCGAATGGATATAATTTACAATAATGTTTGATACAAGACACACTCTAAACGCACGAACCAACTCTAACTAAAAGTTACATCAAAATTTATAACGTGATGTAATATAGCTTATCATCATCATCATCATTAGCCCGTTCCGGGTCCACTATTGGACAGAGGATTCTCCAAGAACACGCCACTGAGCTCGATCTTCAGCTCTTCACATCCAGCTGTTAATATAAAGCATATGGTTATTCCTTAATAAATGGATCCAACGTAAAAGACCTTTTCAGTTCAAACAAGCCCTTCAGCTTTATAATATTAGTACACATGAAGCTTTTAATTAAAAGCCCTTAATAGATTTAGATTTTAGTTCGAAAGTGAAAATTCTTACCTACATAAGATAAAATTTAATCAAATAATAAACTATTGATTTTTGTTCAAAACTCACCAAAAAGAGAAAAGGTGTTACCGATCCATGTAAAATTCTATTAAAGCGTACAAATCAATTGGATGTGGAAGTTTGGAGAGGCGTGAGGTTACGTTAAAACTTTTGTGAGTTATTATACCAAATTTGTCGCTGAATTTTAATTTTCTCAAGCGACGCTATATACAGGACTTAAAAATGGTTTTCGGATTAAAAGTTGTTCCTAGCTTTTAATTCTGAGTTTCGTCGACGATGATATGCGTCTGAATATCATAACTGTTTAATGGAAGCTGCAGTGAAGTTTTTATTGCAGGTGTTGGACTTCTCACTAGTAAAATATATTTCATTCCGTCCGTACATATTATGTACAGGTCCGCGTGGCGTTTGATTGTAAATGAGACAGTTTATGGGTTCGATTCATTTCTTGGCTCTGGTGAAGCGCGGCGTTGAGTCCCGCCACTCAACAAGAAATGGTTCTAGAAATCGGCGAATAATGGGGAACGGAGTGTTTTAATACTAGATTTCCTTCGCCTACCCTGCGTAATGCACGAGGAACAAAGTAAAGCTAAAAAAAGTATACCGTAATAAATTCCTACTCAGCTTTATACAAATATATATTTTGTATCTGTGTATACAGGGTGGAATTGTCAGCACCACTTTAAATGAAATCACAGTTTTAACTACTCTATAAAAGCCTAATATAATTCAGAAAAAAAATTATTCCTAAAAATGAAAAAGTTATTTTTTCAAACAAAATAAATAATAAAAATATCGTTTTAAAATAAAACGCCATTTGTAAAGTATAACATAGGAACGCACACACTTACCTGTCAAGGCGGCAACGTCACATACGTATGTGTGCGTCACACGAAATACAGGTATGGATAAAAATCGTGAAATGAAAAAAAAATCCTATGTCCAAACTATTGAGGTACCTTAATTAATTTCTTTAGTTCTGGGTTTGAAATATTTTACCTTATATGCAGTTTCAGTAAAAGGAGCGCTGCCTCTTCCACCCTGTATATTATAATATATTATATAAAGAACGCACTCGTCCACACTTGTACACTCGATATCCACTTTAAATAAGGACACTCAATTCTTCTATAATATATAAACTATAAAACATAAATATATAGTTTATAAAGATTGAATTATAATATAATTATTATAAGTGAAAGCATCAAATTGAAACGTAATCATAAAAAAAAACATTAAAAATATTCTTCGTATGACCCAGTAAATTAAACTGTAGGTATATTTAACAACTGCCCTGATTATTTTTATTTACCGTGCTTTTCCGTCCGCGATATTACTTCCGTTAAGCACTTATGAAATATGTCGCACTAAATGAGCTTTTATAATTTAATTTTGATAGAAAACAGCGAAATGAAAATTTTAAATGAAAAATGAAAAAAAATCATATCATTTTTTTTCATGATTACATCGTTGATGTGAATGTAGGTTTTATTTTTATTAACATAATTATGTATATTTTATATAAATTTTATGAGTAAATTCTTTGTATTTGTTATGTTGTATATATAATATATATGAGTAATCGAGATCAAACGTGGCGCAGGGGCATAAGCGTGCGACGTTATGGGTTCGATTTCCACTCGAGGAAATTAAATATTAAATATTTACATTATCTTCCTCGCTGTGTTAACACGCAAACTGCGATGTTTTCTGAAGTCGGTGGAAATTGGGAACGGAAGTATATTAACAATAGATTCCCAGGATCTCTCTGCCTACTCTATATGCGAGAAGGTAAAATGAGTGTAAATATAATTAATTAATTTACGTACGAGTAGAATTCAACCCACAACTATTTAGCTTACATATATATTCACCTACTGCGCCAAAATGGTGTTAATTAATGAACCTAAAAAGGAAATAAAAGAATGAAAATCTTATTCAAATTAATTAAAGTTAGGCGCTTTTGTTCTGATATCTTTTGGAGTTGATCGCTTGGCTATTAAAAGATTGTGTTAAGTACTTTGAGGTTATTCGGCTATATGATTTCATTTATAATCTTGTTATAAATAATACTAAGGCCAGTCCTGGCGCAGTAAGACAAGCGTGTAAACCGGACAGGTAGTGGGTTCGACACACATAGGAGGAAATTAAATATTTAATATTTTCATTTCTTCGCTCTGGTGTCGAGGCAAAGCGCGGTGTTAAGTTCTGCCACTCTAGAAGTCGGTGGAAAGTGGGGAGTGGAGTGTCCTAACATTACTTGGTTCCTTCAGCCGACCCAGATATAATCGGGATACAGCATAAAACTGAAAAAAAAGATGAAATTACCTAAAATTGAGTGCATATTGTAACTGGAATAATTACTATATTAAACGAATGTTACGTAAATCTGTACACACACAGTATTTAAAAATTAATAATATTTTTTTTATGCCAAGAATAGTTAATTTAAGTCAAATAAAATGTACGATGTTTTTCTTATCTATTTGGCAAATTAAGCAAAAATGGTTGCGTAAAACTTTTACATTCCATCTTGACTGTATAAACATTTTATGTGGCGTCATGTTACATAGAACGAGCTCCTGGCTGCGGAAATAAAGGCCTGTATAAAACCTGGGCAAATGATGTAGTTACATATACGGGAGAAATCGAATGAATTCTCCATTGAAACCTTCCTGAAAAGGTTGAAAAGACCTTTGTGACAAAATGCTGGCGTAAGAGTGTATTGTGGAAATAGGGGAGTGATAAATTTAAGTTTATTTTAATGAACGTGATAAATATTATATTTTTCTTATTAATCATTTATACAAGTAAGTAAATAACATTATATTTTTTGCAATATATTGTACTTACAGAAATTTATAATTAATTTAATAAATAAAAACACAATTTAGCAAGAAAACAACGTATTATTTCAATGCGAGGTCTCTCACGAAACCCTCTACTATTAGTCAGTATTATTTCAATACTAAAGCGGGAGTAAAATGGGGGAAAGGACAAAGAGAATGGGGATAATTAAACATTTTTCCACAGCGAGCTTAAATAAACCCTGCAGGTGGGTATAAAATGAGGAAATAAAACGTTGATAACAACCATTTGTACCCGATTTCAGCATATCCAAATACGTATTTATACTACGGCAGCCCCTCATATAAATCTTTTAGAAAGATTTAATATGTTGATAACATTTTTAAATATTGGTAAAATATTTATTTATTTATTTTCAATACAAAATAAAATGCAATATAAAGAATAATTTAAATTAATTAATTTGATTTTTTCGAGTGATAACTGCTGATAGTAGAGCAAGCAGGAAGCTTTCAGAGTTACAACTCTAATTTAGACTAGGTATAGAAAGTTTTATCGTATATTTTTTTTATTTTTCACAGATTTATTTTACTTTATCTAGTATATTTACCGAAAAAATATTTATTGAGTTATTGAGATCGTGGCGCAGAGGCACATGGTGTGACGGGGTCTGGTCTGGTGTCGAGGTAAAAACGCGGCGTTCAGTTGCGCCACTCAACATGCAATGCCCCTAGAATTCTGTGAAAAGTGAGGAACGGAGTATCTTGACACTAAGTTCCCTCTATACCCGTGAAGCTGTTTATTATTTATAATTGGCATAGAGGCTGTAAGCTAAAATGATATACCTACATTAAAAAATATAAGGAAAAATGACAGTTATCCTCCGTTCTTTATTTATTATTAAATAAATAAAGAAGATATCATATGCCATTTACTGGTAGCTTATGCAAAAGTAGATTTCCACCTACATTGCTCCACTTAACATAAATCCCGATTTAAGTAGAGCTTTAGCTCTGTAATAGATTATAGAATCACTGTGGGAGTATAGGAAACTTTGAAAGTTGTGAAATTATTAAAAAAAAATCTTTTACGAAGAATTCTTCTAGTTTTATATAAAATAAATTAGTATCGATTTCAATTCCCCCAAAAACTTAATTGTTACAAAATTGAAACAACAAAGTTTAATCACAAAATCTTTATTCATTTAGGAGCAAAGGTAAACTTCAATTTGCTACTTCCATTACATAATAAAATTATATAATAAAATTGAAGTGTATTTTGTTTATATGAATAAACTGATATTTAAATTAGAACATGCCTCTAATAAATTAGCTAAAAATAGATTACAAAGATAAATAAATAGATAAAAAATTGTATAGAAGATAAGTGAAACATTTTTTCTATAATTCCGTTTATTTTAAAATTTACTAAAACAGAAATCCTTTAATGTCATAAAATAGCTTATAGGTCTTATGGAGTCAAATAGAAATGTTACGTTCTTTCCAGAATGATATTACGTCTGCATCTGGTACGATTCTTATTGCCGAGGGGTGTAAAATCAGGTAGAAATGAAAAGTCAGAGCAAACCGTAAATCAGCGCATCCCGCACACACCAGGGTAGGCAGAGGGAACCTAGTGTTAAGACACTCCGTTCCCCACTTTCTGCCGAATTCTGGAGACATTGCGTGTTGAGTGGCAGAAATCAATACTGCGCTTTACCTTGAAACCAGAGCGAAGAAATGGAAATATAAAGGTAAATAAATATTTCACTTCCTCGAGTGGGGATCGAACCCACAACAGTCGCGTTACAGCCACACCCTTGTGCCGCTGCGCCATACGGCCTCTAGTAAACCGTAGTGGTAACTAAACATACTTAAAGAGGAAAAACTTAACTAACGAGGTAAATGAATGGTTTACTAATCGGCTCGAGGCGGACATGGAACGTTAGAGTAATAAGTAACTGTTACGAAATAACAAGTTACTTATTAGGGAGTTACAAAAGAGAACCGCCCGGGGCGACACTACGAGGCGGTCAAATAACATCACTATTTAATTTAATATAGATATATGTACAGATAGATATATAGGTTAATGTGTAATATTCAAATTAGCTTTCTGCACTCAAGTAAAAAATGTTCATGAATAGGATACGTATATATCTTCTTTTTTTCTTTCCTTTTAGCTTCATGCTGTATCCAGCTTGCATTTGGATAGACAGAGAGAACCTAGTGTCAAGACACTGAATTAGTATTATTGAGTGGCACAACTTATCGTCGCACATTGCGTTTACCAGAGCAAGAAAGGAAAAATATTAAATATTCCATTCTCCTGAGTGGGGATCGAAACCACGACCCTCACTATTCTGGCACTGCGCTACGACGACTTACATGTAATCACTAGTTTATTATTTAAATCGTAAGTATATATGTATTATAAACAGTGTATTTGCCTCCCATAAACTCACTAATGATAATACAAAAACTATTTCCTGTAATTGAAAAGCGCCAAATAAAAACACTCAACACATATTTGTTCTGTTATAGGGGATTTTAGGGAAATTGAGTGCGAATTGCCAAATGTGACTGCTGAGAAGAAAAAATGTATCTTGCATTCTATACCAAGCACTTAACTAAATTAATGTGAATAATATAGCATTAAGAAAAGTGATAATATTCGTAATGCTTCGATTATTGTTTACAGGGGCTCGAATCGATCGTATTTAAAGAAAAACTTCAAGTTTAATCCCAAATAAGAGGTATTTAAGTTATACATACATGCTTTAAGTCTACTTCAGCTTCACATTGTATTCCGAGCATAGCAGGATAGGTAAAGGGAATTTGGGAATCTTCTGTGGAGATACACTGTTCCCACTTTCCACCGAATTCTGGAGGCATTCCGTGTTGAGTGGCGGAACTTAACGCCGCATATTTATTTAAATGGGCTTCAGTTAAAATATATTAAATGGGATGGACTACCTCCCTGAATATTTATTTTATAATAATAGTACTTAAAATAATTAAAACTTTAATATTTCTTCAAATCTAATCTAAGTAGATTATTCTTTTAACGTTTTGTTGTGTTCACATTGTTCGTCTATATTAAATAATAGAAAAAAAAGATGCAATTTACATTGCTTATCCATGATTATGTAATGTTATATAGGTTTTTAGGAGGGCGTCGTGTGAAGAGGAACAAACGTGGGATGGTAAATACGACGGTTGTGGGCTCGATTCCCACTCGAAGAAATAAAATATTCAATATTTCGCCACTAAATAGGCGTGTCTCGAGATTTGGCGGAAAATAGAGAATGGAAGTGAGAACGGAGTGTCTGACCACAACTCAACCTTACCTGATTGGTAGTTTTTTTAATTAAGAAATTTGTTCATTTCCCATCAAAAAGCCAAAAGTATTTACACACACATACTTTGATAAAACTGCTTTGGTGAGATTAAATAATTCCGAATTCCGTTCCAAATTTAGATATTAATTTTGAGCTCAGCCTCCTGTACTGTAGCGCTACGTCGAGTTTTTTGAAGTAATAGCTTTATGAATTTTCTTTTTTTAATAAGATCTTCTTATTGCAAACGAAATAATTGTGTTTCTTTCTGTAGTGAAACCAAAATTAAATTATGCTTACCTAAAATAATGTGATATATATGCATGTACCCAAGTACCCTATAATTGGTCAAAAGTGTGTTTCGTAATGCTACTCCTCCTAACTCCTTCACGACACACACAACGTAGCTTCGCTTAGCTCTACCCACCATGCACAACATGTGGCGGTTCCTAGTATATATAAAATATGACATTTTGATATTCTATCAATATTTATTTTTCGAAGGGTTGAAGAAGGCTCATATTTTCACAATATCATAACCAAGGCTTAGGGTATAAACCTGCAAAATCATTTTTAGGCTTTTAGCAGGTTTACACTCTAAGCCGATGAGAAAATTATTTAAATGCTAGTTATATTATTGTATTACAAACAACAACTTACAAAAGTAACAAACAAAGCGATTGACACGAAATCCTCAAAAAGAGAGAGAGAGAGAGAGCTAGGGGACCAGACCAGATCAGTTACCATTTCCAATCCATCCAGGCCCAATTTCTATAAACACAGTTTAAAAGCCACAAAGGTTTCGCAATAATATAACGTTAGCTCCCGGTGAGTCAAGAACAATTCATTTCACCAGATCTCCGCCCGCCCAAAGACGCCGTGGGAAGTTAGCTGATCCGTAAAAGGCAATTCTTCTCGTGCCGTTAGCTCTCTTCACCGTACATTTGGTGTGGATCGATATTTTTGTTATAGTTTATTTGTAGTATTATGTTGGTTATACTAGGTTTGTTTTTTTGATTTAAATATGGTGGATTTTGGTTTAAATATGAAATTTTAAATATTATGTTTACTTTATTGTATAGAAATAATTAGTACGACAGTCGTGTTGCAATGGCATAAGTAAATTTCTCCGCTCTGGTGTCGAGACAAAGCGCGGCGTTGAGCTCCGCTACTTAACACGCAATGCCTCTCATTCGGCGGAAAATGGGAAACGGGAGTGTCCTAACACTGCGTTCCCTCTGTATGAAGATGAAAAAAATATATATTATTATTATAATGATGTTGATTCAATATATTTTATATCTTAATTCGAGTGTTATATGAATATTATATATAAAAAACAATCTCAACGGAGTACATGTAAAAGATGACTGGCTGTGCAAATAGAATAACATCACTTTGTACGTGTAAGAGGCGTGTTACGTTCCCCTTTTTACTTGTTATGCTTGCTAAGATAAATATACAAAGAAAAATTCCGTTGAAACGAATATAATTCGAATAATATGATTTTTCCGTTTCTTACTCGACTGATTTATTCAGAATAAATTGTTTAATGATAATAATTTTGTTTTATCTATATAAGTACTAGCGATATTATGTGTGTGTTATGTTTGCGTGGACTATAAAACCTGTAGGAATTTCGAGAATATATCTCTATCTATATCTATCTATATATCTATCTATATCTATCTATATCTATCTATATATCTATCTATATATCTATCTATATATCTATATATATTAATAATAATCAGCTTCACGTTGTATCCTGCTCATAGCAAGTCAAGCAGAGGTAACTTAGTGTTAGCACACTCTATTTCTCGATTTCACTGCATATTGAGTGGCGGAACTCAACCCGGTCAACCCGGAGACCGGGTTTTTTCCTAGATTACTTTAATTACTAGGTTTTTATACAGAAATTGTGTAGAAAATCTTGATTTTGATTTAGTATAATTTTAATAAATGTATCTTTTAGTCATGTTTCCTGTTAAGGCGTATACGAATCTAATGAACGTCGTATTTTCTCTTGATATAACGTAAGCCCAATATATTTGGCTATGTATTTTTACGAAAAATTAAAGATTTTTCTTCTTCTTTTTCTTTTTGAGGCATGTTGTGAGGCAGGAGCATAAGCGTTTGACCGTAAACTCGACAGGTTGGGGATTCGATTCCCACTCAAGAGAGTGAGATATTTAATATTTTAATTTCTTTGCTCTTGTATCGAGGTAAAATTGGCGCTAAATTCAACACGCAATGCCTACAATCCAATGCTCACCGAAAAGTGGGCAGCAGAGTGTCTAAGCATTAGGCTCTCTTAGCCTAAAAATAAATAAATAAATCGTAAAAAAGAAAATCTTTAAATCATGTTACGAAGACAGTGTTTTCCAATTATTTTCTACTTAACCCCGTAATAAATAGAAATGAGCATTTAAATTAAACGGATTCCGTTATCCACCTTGTCTCTAATCACTTATCTTATATTGGATGAGCGATCTGCACTCTCTTCTCGTAGTTCTTTCGATGCGGATAATTGTTTTATAGTTCTCCTTCATTAAGACACCCAAGGGGAATGCCTACGACCGGAATTTGAAATATCTCTTACTTCGTAATTTTACCTTAATCTGTTTTACAAAATAGTTGTTAATTCCAATTTAATTTCATTATTAATTAAGTGACATTTATTTACTGGATATTTTAAAAAGGTAGTCTAAATAATTGTATAATTTGAAATAGGTTCCCACTAAGACATGCCAAGAAAAGCCGCGTTTTATATAATAAACATCTCAGAAATATGTTATGCGTTCAACAATGCAATCCAAAAGGAAAACAGAGTGACTTGGTCATAAAGTAGGAAAAAGTGACCTCATTTATTTTCCTTTTAGCGATAAGGGTGGCGTACCCATTGTAGTCAGATTCCCGTCACCTGTCAGATTTCACGACGTTACACACCGACGGAAACCATCTCTATGAAGGTCTTAACATAAAATAGATTTATTTTCCTCACAAGAAAAATCGTAAAGGCTCGATCAACAAACCTAAAGAACCTTCTTTGTGGATTGTGTGAAATATTGTATACAACTTTGCAATTTGTACTAATATATATTTGAATATTAATAATTACATTATTATTACATATTATTAATAATATTTTATGATGTTATCTAAGCATCGTCCTATTTTTTAGATATTGCGTGTTGGAACTACGCTTTCTCTTATTACCAGAGTAAGAAAATCTAAATTATGCATCACCCCGAGTGAGAATCGAATCCACAGCCATCGTAGTTAGTCACTAGCGCTGCACCTTGACAACCTCAATTATTATTATATAATGTAAATATTATTCTTTTATAATATATTCACAAAATAACTCAATTTTTCATACGTTTTTGTGATGTTTTGATATTATTTTCTTCTGAGTTGAGTTCTGTGTGCTCGATGTTTAATTTTCAGTAAATATTTTTTCGTTTTCTCCACATTTAATGATATTTTTTACTTATATTTTCAATAAAATATGTTCTATTTAAAAGTATGTTCAAATATTTGATACTAATGGACTCGACAGACGGTGACTTGCCCGGGAGAGAGGGGTCGTAATTACGACTGTATATTATAAATATTTTCAGTACCTATACTAAAATCATATGCTAATGCACTATATAAATCGATTTCTGACATTTCCAGTCTATATATTTATGATCTTTAATTTGTATATTTACAAACTGACGACTGAACAAAGTTTACTTTTTTGACTTTTTTTTTAGTTTACCTTGTTTTAGATATTCCTCACTTTTGGTTTATTTATTTTTTTTACATAAAATTTGTAAATATCAAAGTAAATTGTTTTAACAAGTAATGGTAGAAATATTATAAGCAATATGAAAAAAAGACCATAACCAAAATATAACAAATACAGACCCATATTATATATAACAATATCATAAATAATATCTAAATTTATATAGTTAGGAGCAACATTTCGGTTATCATTGCTCCATTAGAAATGGCGGGGACGAATCTAAACATAACGGTGAATTGCTAATGAAAAATAATCTTTATGATTAAAGTAATAAGGGTTGTAATTAAGCGATCATTTTCTATATTGGACATAGTATAGTCTGGTCATAAACCTGGTGCGGGCGGCGAAATTTGTACTAATGGTCACTACAGCAATACGCCGTCGCGTGACTGCCGCCTCTCACCTACTCTCTGCAAATAGGGGGGATGGGGGAAAGGTAAAATATTTTTATTGCCACATCCAGTGGTTAATAGTTACCATTACGTGGTTCAATGTTTAGTTTATCTATGTCAGTCTTTGAATTATATATATCACTGTGGAGATACATTTAAGATATTGTAAATATAATATCATATAATTATTATTTTGGTTTCATGCTGTGTCCCGCATACCCTGAAGTTAAGCAGAGGGAACCTAATGTTAACATGTTAAGTTTCCCATTCCCTCGATTGGGGATCGAGCCCACAACTTAACACGTTCATATGCTTGCCTCTATATTTACCAATAATCTGTTGAATTTATCTTATATATTGCTAGAGCTACGTTTACTCTCCTCAGGTGTTCCAGCTCGGGATAAGAAAATGGAAGTTTGTTTTTAATCAAAGCTTTTACGTTATTGAGTTTGTTGAAAGAAAAAGTTGAAACAAATATCGGTTATTATTTTAAAGGCACAAAAACTTCAAATGATGCAACTTTGCAAAGTGTGGAGCCATAATAGAAATCAGGTCAAAAATATTGATTGTAGTTTTACTAACAATGGCATTAATTACAGTCGAATGTATGTTACGTACATCAGATAAAATAGGCTTGTGCAATATAAAAGAGAGTTTTTAATGTCGATCCAAAAAAACGGAAATAATAATAGTATGTCATTCTTATAGGAGAGTAGATGAATTGAGATGATTGATGCTTCCTGTCGTTTTTCTCGTAAATACGATGGCGACGATAATATTTTATATATAAGTAAGGTAACTTGTGTATCTAATTTCTCTTATAAAGTGAAATATCTTATCTTTATGAAATGTATTAAATCAGCTTCACGCTGTATCCCGCAGCGAGGTAGGCAGATGGAATCTAAGATTTAAGCCAGTCTGTTGCCCATTTTCCGCCGAATTCTGATGGCATTGCATGTTGGGTAGCGAAATTCAACTCCGCGCCGCATACCAGAGCGAAGAAAATGAAAACAGTAATTATTTAATTTCCTCAAGTAGGGATCGAACCCACAATCAGTCACGTGTACAGTCGCCACGACTGACCTCTTTTGGTCTTTATGAAATTTGTCGATTTTATAAATATTATCAATTTGAATATTGATAATTATTTTCTTCTATAATTAACATTTAAAAACAAATCATCCACCATAATTGGATATATCCATAAATACCATAAGCTTAATTACTAATCTTAATTGGCTAATATACATCACATACTAGCAAGAGTAATATAACAGAACGGAGGTCGATAATGAATCCCCTAAAATTTCATAGAGAAACACCATTTATTATTTACAAAGAAGGATTTAGCTAATTATATGAGAATACAGGGAAATTCAAAGAGAGCTTGAACCGAAATAATAAAAGAACAATCCTTAATTCTTATCGTTTTCAACAGAGCCGGCCCAGCAGGGTAATGAAACTTGCAAACATTGTTGGCGTATGGCGTTGGAGTATGAAGTTAACAGATTACATGTATATTTAATTCGAGCTCGTACAGTCGTCGTGAAATGCCTCAAGAAATAGATGTATAATAGGAATATATTGTGCAACGTTCTTGTCTAACTAACTTTTAGTAAAAAGCATGATAAGCAGAGGGAATTTAGTGTTAAGACACTGTGTTCTACATATTTCGTTAAATTCTGGAGGTATAAACGAAACAGGACTCGTTCCCATACTTCTTAAAAAATGAGTATCACTTGCACTGTTCCTTATAGTTGAAAAGATTCAACGGTTGGGCGGTTTCCAAGAGGTGTGGGTTCGGTAAGATATTTTTTAATCTGAAATATTAAAATGTTTCTCTATTTAGCTATTAAAGTTAAGCTAGATTATTAGAAAATAATGCAAAGAATCTAATAGATTTAATAATAATGTGGATAACAGAATATTGTATATTGATTAACAAAGTATATAAATTACCCTTAAACATATTTAAAGCAAAATAAATAACCTGCTCCTCATAAAACTTTTACAGTAGCGATCTTAATAGTACTATAATAAACAGAAAATGTGGATTGACGAGCGGACGAGGCTGAGATAGCACGGCCTGGATGATTAATGAGTAGGTTACCCTTGTCCTGCACGTCTCATAGCTCCTGATTTTTAAGATAATTAACACCCAAAAGTCATTAGAGAAGAATTTAATTTAATTTTTATCATAGGATTATATAATCAAGGCCGTTATGGCGCCGCGGCACAAGGGTGTGACTGCAACGTGACGGTTGTGGGTTCGATCCCCACTCGAGGCAGTGAAATAATTATTTACGTTTATATGTATATCCATTTTATTCGCTCTGGTGTCGAGGCAAAACGCGAGAGTTCGGCAGAAAGTGGGGAACGGAGTGTCTTAACACAAGGTTCCCTAATTATATAATTACATACTAAAGAAACAACAATAGTCGTTACAACTACTACTATATTTTAAGTTAGTGACGATTCAAAAGCTTTTGTTGGTTACTTGCAATGTAACAATGCTTTAAATTTTTATTATCTACACTAATATTATAGGAAGAACACTTTCAGAGTATGTTTGGTTGAACTCACTAATCTTAGGAACTATGCGTTCAATTTGAAAAATTCGGTGTTGGCTGTATGGAATAGCCCATTTATTGGGAGAGGCTATGGGCTATATAAGATAACGATAAGGCCTATAGAGTGGATTATAAATAAGAAAATGTAAAAATAACGTGAGAATTTGAAAGCTTCCGTGAGTCCACTGCGTAAACTTATAAAACTAAGCATGTATATGCAAAGAAGGATATGCCTATGACCAAGCGAGTGGAGAAGCGTGTAAAAGTTAGTTTAAAATAAAGTCCGTATTCCACGAACAGTTAAGAGAGCAAAAAGTAACGCTGAACAAACCTATGTGATTTACAAACAAAAAAAAAAGCGGCGCGTGGGAGAAACTGTGAATGCAAATTAGGCAATAGGCTTTCACAGTTAAAACATTTCTCGGTGTATGCATTGTACGTAGCGCGCTTGGTGCGTGGCTGGACGCCACTGCTTTATGTAAATAGTGCCCCGTAGTTACGCGGTTCTGCATGTAGCGTTTCAAATTGAATATCAAAAACATACGGACACATATTATTGGCAGTGTCAAAACTTTAAATGTATAGAATTTAGAAATTAAATTATTATACAGTAAAAATAGAACAAAATCTGACTTTAAATAAATAACATTTTTTTTTTAATATCAGGCCAGTCGTGGCGCAAAAGTGCAGCGTTAGTTTCCCCCACACACCACACAACACGCAATTCCTCCAGAATTCGGCGATAAGTGGAGAACGCAGAGCCTTAACACTAGGTTTCCTCTACTTGCCCTGCTATGTGTAGAATAAGGCTGAAACTGATTTATTTGATTTAATTAATTTATTAATATACGTTAAAATAATAAATGGTTATCATTAATAACTCAAAACACTCAAACACATACACGTCTCCCTAAAACACACTAGCTAGCAGTTAATTTAATATACGCGTAAGATTTCATTGCATATGGCGCGACACCAGTTCCACAAGCGTGACATGAAAGTAATGCATATCCTGCTCTCATTACACGCTTCACACGTACAGAAAGAGGAGCCGGCGTGAAAAGAAGGGTTAATTGCTTTCATTTTACTTGATTAAAAATAATTTATTTACGCAACAAGGCCTAATAACTGGCACGGTGTAACACGTTCGAATTCCGTGAACCGAATAGTAAGAATACGAATGTGTATATTAGTAACACGCTCTTTGTAAACATCCAATCAGAATGTTGACGCTTGTCTAGTGTTGACTTTGTACAAACAGAGTTAAAGCGATACTTGAATACTAACAATCATTAAGTTATTTGTACAAAATATATGATACAATTATATGATTTTGATATTAATTAACTCTATGTGAACAGTCTCTCCGTGTTTGTAAATATGTAATACATACAATACAATACATAGTGTATATAAATCTTAATAATTAGACAAATAATCGAGGAAATAAAATATTTTCAGTGGCACAAGGTTGTTACTGTAACGCGACGGTTGTGGGTTCGACACCACTCGGGGGAATCAATTATTATTTGACCAAGGCAATTCATGTTATTGCAAATTATAAAAACATTTTTAAGTGCAAGCTTTTGTTTAAAAATTAGAGATTCAAACGCAGCTTTGCACGCTTACACTTATTGTTTATGAAATAGCCAAAGGATTTTTTTTTAATATTCAAAACGGAGTGTCTTAACACTGAATTCCCTCTATCTACACTGCTACATGCGTGATGCTGTATCAATCAATGAAGCTGATTTTAATTTAATCTATTATTTATATCAAAAGAAACGAAGTGTTTATTTTGGTATATCTTAACTTTTCCTGTAATCTATCTATATATGTATCTATCTATATAAGTCTAAAATCATCATCCCCATAACTCAACCGTTCTAATATAGCGTCAAGGATAACCATATAACGTATAATTTAGTAATTACACGAAGGCGATGGGGCTGAAACGCTTGCAAATTGCTACTCACTTACTGTAGGCGGGTATCTGTTAACTTATATCTTAAATGATGATATTAATTTTGTTTTATATGTATTAAATATAGTGATTGAGTTAGTTATTTAAGTATCATTAAAAAAAAAACAGTCAAATTAATATAGAAATGTCGAAATAGCCGGGTTTCTTTAATGGGTTAGAGCGGAAGGTTCTCATTAAATGGGCTCAAATCCCTCAGTCCATGTTTAATATTAATTAAAAAAAACAACATTGATACATATTTTTTATGTATCTATTTATAATATTTGTTATTAAAATAACCATGAACCTAATAGTGCCTAAGTAGATAACTACTTAGCTGTTTATAATGATCTAAATAAAAGTGACATTTTACAGAAATCATAGAATAATTTGGTTAAGAAATTGCTAAAAACATTACCCTCCTTTGCGTCGCCGAGTCGGGTTAAATACGCAATTAAAAATAAGAACTGACAATTATGAAAGTGTACATAAATAAAAAAAATACTAAATAATGATTAAATTTAATTTTTTAAAAATTTCATTTAAATTTTTACTACAATATTTACGTCTCAGCAAAAAGAAAGATTTATTCTCACATGATACGATGAGACTCAGGAAAAAATTTCATCAGACAAAATATGTAGGAATTAAAAGGAAACGTCCTTTGATTGAGTTGTTAGAGGAAGATAGGAACTCTCTGTCCCACCTGAAAACACGGCTACTGAGTTATCGCCAGGGGAATTAAAGTAAATAATAAATTAAGAGTTAATTTCACCAGCGGAAAGAGTAAATACGTATTGTACTGCGTCCCGGGAGACTTACGTTGGCATGTATTACTTAGTGGAATGGGATATGGTTTGGCGTAGAGCTATTTTGAAAAGGTAACTTTTATAATTTATATTAATCCTTTTTGTTTTTGCTGTTATGATTTTCGTAGTCAACAATTTTTTTTTCATGCTATTTAAAAAAAAATCAGCTTCACCCTATATCCTGCATATAGCAGGGTAATCGGGGGGAACCTAGTGTTTAGACACTCTATTCCCAACTTACCATCGATTTTTTTGAGGCATTACATGTGAGAGCTCAACGTTTGACTTTGACCTTTGTACCAGAGTGAAAAAATGAATGTTAATACATTCATAGTAATTTATTCCCCCGAGTGGGGAACGGCCCCTGTACTATAATTAAAAAATTAAATCATATAATTTTGTAGGAATCGCATCTGAAATAAGAGAAAAATTAAAGTAGAAGTATGTAAAAATAATAAATACCTACTGCTCCAAAACTGTAGTTCTGTATTAGCAACTGAATAGTAAGATAAATATTGTTCACTCTCATCTAATCCAAAAGTAGGTCCTTCGAAAAATTTTTTTAAGATTACATATAGAAAAATAAATAAATATATAATATACTATTTCACTTTGTCTTTTCATTTTAATCAAATAGTAAAATAGCCTCTGGATCGTCAAAAAACCCCTAAACCTAGCACCATAAAAATGTATAGGTCTACTGTCTAGAGGCTCGATCGCCCATAAAACGTTACCATATAAATTTTATTATAAAACTGCTTAGAAATTGAAAGCTCTATTTGAAATATATAATCTTCTTACAGAGTATTAGAGCTACATTGTAGATGGAACATCTATCATACATAAAATTTAATTCTAAAATAATTGACATATATTCACAACGCAAAGAATATTGGTAATAACAACATGTTTGCGTCTGAAAAGTGGTTCTATTGAAATTTCTTCTTTTTTCCGGTTCACGCTGAATCGCGAACATAGCAAGGTATGCAGAGGGAACCTAGTGTTAAGACACTCCGTTTCCCATTTTCCGACGAATACCGCCTCGACACCAGAGAGAAGAGATGAAAGATTAAATAATTAATTTCCTCGAATGGACATCGAACCCACAACTACTTGCGTTTACAGTCACACCCTCACCTCACATTCACTCATTTTACCATAACCACACTAAATGTCATTCTCACATGATTCATTGCTTTTTCCGATTTAACGAAGGAGTCAGAAATCGGTAATTAGTATTAAGGGAGGCGATGGCGAATGGCGGACTAATCCCGCTTTTGTTGGAACGAAATGAAATGAAATAAGTGCCGGTGGTGGGGCGACGTGACGACACTGTTGCAATACCCCCCCACTACGCGGACTGTTCTATAAATCAGGCAGTTCGTGATTCTTGTTCGAAATTAATAAATATAAATATACCTTTTGAGTATGTGTATTTGATCGGTATTTAAAATAATTTTTGGTATTTTTTTAATGTAGTTGTGGGTTCATTGTTGAATGAATTATCTTCTTTTCCTGACTTTTGCCTGGCCTGGTCTAGGCTGGATACACAGTAGAGCGTTGTGCTCCGCCACTCAATGTGCTACATCTCGTTGAGGCAGTAAGTGAGGAACAGAGTGTCTTAACACTAAATTTGGTGCTGTACGCGTGATACAGCTAATGAATAAAAAATAAACATTTACTTAAATTATCGTTTCGTTATTCTTAATAATGCAAAATCGAATAGTGAATGTTTGAAATCGTCGATTCACATAATAATAATTTATTCCACTAAATGTCGTTAATTTATGTATTGTGATACAATAATTGATTCAATTACATTCCAAATGATTCAACAGAACAATATTAATATTTATAATTTATATTTCCATAATTATACTAACTATAATATACAATTATTTAACAAGTTTATGAAAGTTTGCATTCGACAGGATATTTACCAATAAACCTGTCAGCATTAGTAGAACGCCCAGAGCTGCAATATTCCAAACTTCCACAATGTTCGCTGATTGTTCGTACAAATAGAAAGTTTGATCATAAAACTTCACTTCATTGCTATATATACTACACAGCTAGATTATATTTAAAAAAATATGATATATTGCTGTCGTTTTCACTTATTGATGACAGGGTTTATTTAATAGTACTCTATTTTTATTTAAACGTCATTTTCACCTCATATAATATGGGATAATACGAAAGTGTAAAATTTTTAAAAAATCAGCTTCACGTTATATCCCACAGCACGGTAGGCAGAGAGGATTTAGTGTTACGACACTCCGTTCCCCACTTTCCGCTGAATTCCGGAGGTAATGTATGTTGAATGGCGGAACTTAACGGGTCGGGGTCGCTTTACCAGGGCGGAGAAATGAAAATATAAATTTTATGAAAATATATATTTGGCTCTATTGGGGATCGAACTCACACCAATCATGTTACAGTTACAGTCACTAGCCTCGTTTTAAAATACTAATAAATTAATTAATTTTAAATACTAAATTGTTATTTTTAATAAATAGTTTAAAATGTAAGCCATAATTTTAAAAGCTATAATTTAAAGAAACATCTAAAGAGAGTTTAGTACAACCCCAACTCTCTCTAAATCTATCAAAATTTCAATAAAACACCTTGACGGTAGAGTACCCACCCACTTATAGACATAAGGGGGCCCGAGCTATATAGATATGTTCGGCGCAGGCGGGACAAACATTATTGAGTTGTAAACTTGCTCATTGAATAATATAACGTAAAGTAATATTAAAATCAGCGCTAATAAGGTCTATATTCGGTCGAATATGACCGATTAGGACGGTTGTCCCTGTCCCTGTCGAACCTTTGTCATTTTAATCATACTTCCGATCTTTCAAAGTAATGGAATTGAAATATGTTCAATTTCCTACGTTCTATAGGACTTTGTAATTTTCTAAATATTGTAGAATATTATGCACATCTACATTCTTATGATATTTTTCATATTTTCCAAAATTATGTAAGATATAAATTTAATTTTGTTTGAAATGATGAGTGGAAAATAAGAAACACTATTAATACATAAAGTAGAAAGCTGTTGGTAAAGTCATATTCTCGTTTTACGATATGTTTCAAACGCAGCAATTAAATCGTCTTAACGACTTTAAGCACTGCTTGATATTGTTGTTCAGTGCTTTAAGGAAAGGAGCTTTTTACTTGAAACTAACATAATAGTTTCTGTAATAATAGTTAGAATACAAGTTCCTTTATAACAATGTATTGCAATACATCTTTTGTTTTATTAAGTGTCACGGTGTGTCCGGCACATAGCAGGGTAGGCAGAGGGAACCTAATGTTAATACACTCCGTTCCCCAATTTCCGCTGTATTCTGGAGGCATTGCGTGTTGAGTGGCGGAAGTCAATACTAGAGTGTAAACATGAAACTGAAATATTTAATTTTCTCCAGTGGGAATCGAACCTACAACCAGTCGCGTTCATAGTTACACTTTCAGCCCCTTGTGCTACGACTGGCCACACACCAAGCTTAACCAAAACAAAAAAAAAACTCAAAATGAACGCTATTTTAATCACCAGTTCAGTTCAGTTCTTAATATATGTCGTTTCGAGCGTACCTATTATAATCATAACAATTTTCCATAAGTTCAATAACGAATATTATTCAAATACTGTTCACAGTGGAAGGTGGGTAATAAAAATACCTCACGTCAAATCTGTGCCGCAATTATTCATTCAAAATGCCATCCAGCGTACTGTGCCCCCAACCCCCAACCACCCCTGTATTTATATACAGATATACACACTTTGTACGTTATTGAAATTCTTCGTGCAAATTAAAGGGCTTAACTATTTTTAAGGTAAAATTAATATAAATTTATGTAAAGATTTAATAAATAAATGCTTATAACACTTTGTTCGTTTCAATACTTTTGTTTTAGTATAAGTGAAATAATCTATGTAAATTCAAAATATTTAAACAATAACGTGAAGAAATTTCTCTTTAAAGTCTAAGAACATTGTTCTCCAAGTAAGGATGCATAATTTATTGCAGGCGCTATTATGAATGGCGTTCAAAATGTTACATATTTCCTTCAAACTTAGTCACGTACAGTAAAGCTATTAAACTCTAACCGAAGTAGAAATATTATTGTACTATGACATGGTTTGAAATAGGTAGGTATAAAATATTTTTATTTCTACATACTGTCGTGATATATTAAATATCCGCATGTTCAAAGAACTAAACCTGTTAGTTTATTCATGTGTAACATGTGTAACCAAAACGTAAGTTTTCACGGAAATCACTTCAAAGATATTTTATTTCATATGGGAAATCTGGCAAAATCGTCGTGTTGGAATAGAATATTTTTGATAAAGAAAATGTGTCTTTATTTCTTTGAGGCCAGTCAGTGATTGTAAATGCGACAGGTTGTGAGTTCGATTCCCACTCGAGGATTTCATTTCTTCGGTGTCGAGACAAAACCTTGCTTCCAGAATTCGGCAAGTAGTGTCGGAGTGTCTTAACACTAGTCTCTCTCCACCCTATCCTGTGCTACAAGCGTGATACAAAGCGAAGCTGAAAAAAGAACAGAAGTTGTATATACTAAAATCGTTCCAAATCAAAAAAGCACACAGAACGCCTATCGACAATCAAATAGCTATTCTGTAAATAAAAGGGCTCGTAGACTTCAAATGGGCGTATTTGGTTAATTTTCCATGTTGTTTGTGCGGGCTTATCACGCTCTACCACACGTGTCAACAAATATTTGTACAAATATTGCCTGCCGTGGTGCCCACGTAGAAGAGTACTGTAATTTAGTATTGCTATTTGTTTATTTCATGGCAGCACTTACTTTAATTAAACTTAAATCTTCTTAATAATGATTGATTCAATTTCAAAGGAATACAAAAACATTATTTTTTTTGAATAAATAGACTGAGTCCCGAAGTGGCTCGACACAAAGAGATAGCAAGAGTCGAGACAAAGAGTAGAATAGTAGAGCTAACACTAGGCTGCTTGCTACATGTGAGATTTAACGTAAAGAAATGAACGTAAAGTTTAAAAATATGTACATTAGTTATTAACGCAAATAAAAAAAAACACAAAAAATTCTGCCTAAAACAATAGCGTTTTCTATACCTAAACGCGAAATAGTTCAATATTTAACATTTTTCTACTAAAAACATTAATTCCCCGGCCTCTGTCACCGTATATAAACTGTCACGAGATATTCGAAGCGTATTTTCGATCGCGTGTAATACAGACATTCACTTCCATTTTCGCTATTCCGCAACAATCATTTCATGTCAAAACGTCATTCTCCCAATTGGGGTATAATGATGTATAATGTAATACCTATATATGATGGCTGCGGCCAGATTCAGTTAACCCTTCATGAGAAATGACAGGTAGATTAAAGTTGAGAGGACGTTTTAGACTCTAGTTAATTCTGTTTGATTCAAACTCTATATAATTATTTATATATATATATATATGTAGGTTTCCTAAAAATACAATATTTGGTTAATAATAAAGAAGTTGTTAAACCACCACAATTAAAGCCTTAAAAGATTATATTACAGTTTTCCTGCTAATTTTACTTTTAATAAATAAATGATATCAATATTTGTTATGAGTACAGCAATTGACTAAAATAACATTTAATTTAATAGAAATTGTGGAGGACTTTTTTTAAAATTAAATTTCATGTTAAACTACACAAACTATTTTTATTTGTTTAGTACAAACTTTACATATATACCAGAATTGATGGGAACAATTAATTATCAAATATGCATACTTACTTTGAACATTGAGTTGGAGTCACAAAGCTTTAATGAACCCATTTGATAAGATAGAGTTATTAAAAACTGAAAACTGTGTTCTAGTTTTCGTTTATGGTCTTGTTTGTTTCGCCACTTGGCAATTTTCAATTAGCTAATGTAACGTTCGCTTAAAATTATTTTTCTTGAAGCGGTACAAAAGTTTCAAAGATATACATAATCTTTTGACTGTTATGAGTTTACTATATTCAGATTCTGATTTTTTTTCACATTCACACTATTTCTCGCATGTATTAGAGTAAGCAGAAGAAACTTAAGACACTCCGTTCCTCCCTTTCGACCTAAGATCTTAAAATTGGTACTTGAATATGATTTTAAATTATGAAATTATTGATATTACGATATATACATAAATTTATATTAATATACATTAATGTGGTCAAGATCTCGGGAAGCTGGATGCAGCCAGCGCAGGACCGATCGGCGTGAAGACACTTGGAGGAGGCCTATGTCCAACAGTGCGCATCGAAACCAAATTGGCAATGGCGGTATAACAGTATGCAACATTTATCGATATTAAAACCATGAACTTTGTCCGCCTCCGAGCAATGTATTGTCAATTGATAACTGGATATGCATATATATACACTAGTGGACCCGGACGCGGCTGCGCCTGCTTGAACTATAAGAATATTTTCGCGTCGATCATACTTATACTATGTCGCCCGAAGGTTAGGTCATTTCGAATCACTGACATCTCCTTAATTATTTATTAGAATGTTATATAGTAAACTATAATTCCAATCTAGATAAAATGCTAAAAGTGACTCTTATATTTTATTTCATAAGGATGAATATCAAAAAGTCGCGGTAACGGTTGCGTAGCGACCCGACAGTTTTTATTAACATGGCAGAATAAATTGCATGTAAAATAAGAAAGTACTTTAAAATATATTAGTTTATATGTATAATGTAATGTTATATAGCCTATAGCACTTCTGAAGAATGCAGCTTTCATACAAAATAAAAACAATGTAAATCGGACCAGTAGATAAGAGAGATCTTAACGTTCAAACAAACAAACAAACTCTTCCGCTTTATTATATTAGTATAGATATATGTACTACATTCGTAAATGACATTCCCTCGCAAATATCCTCTCGCGCGTCGGCCATAACGCGGTGATTAATGCAAATGACCACATCAGGACACTTCGAAACGAATGTGATTATAATACCGTTGTAATTAATGTTTAGAATTACGGCCATGCAAGATGGTGGCGATTTTGATTGCGATGTTTAAATAGATCTGTGTACAAGCTATATCGCTCTTAAAACACTATCTCTTTTTTATCAGCTTCAAGCTCTATTACGCACGTAGCAGGATAGGCAGAGGGAAACTAGAGTTAGGAGACTAGACCAGAGTTAGAATTCTGGAGGCGTTGCGTGTTGCGTAGCAGAAATCAAGCTCGTGCTTTGCCTCGACACCAGGGCGAATATGTGAAAATATTTAATTATTTCTTTTCCTTGAGTGGGGATCGAACCCTCAACCAGCTCATAAAAAGTCAGCTTGATGGATTCTAACTAAAATTATAATATTTTAAATTATATCTTGTTGTGCTTCCTATGGTGGTCGTCGGCAAAATAAAACATAGGCACATTAAATGCCACCATCATCAATAGTCTATGATTATAAAACATTTAGTACTTCTTTCTTTTATTTCAATCGGTTCATCAATAAAAAAAATATTATATATTTATACAAATATAAAAATATACGTATAAAGAAAAGTAAATTAAAAAATAATAACTCATTGATCTATTTATTTTAATACTAAACTATATATATTAGCTAGTAACTACTTTTACTTCTTAAATACAGAAATTCCTTAGACTGTATTCTACCGGAAATTAAGCTGCGAGACACAGTCTCAGTAGAAACTGTTGTTGATTCAGTACATCATTTCCTTGGAATGTAAACATCCTGTAATATTTTGGAGATCGTCGAAATATTTTTATTGTGACATATTCAAATTGTAACTTAGTTGTTATTTTCTTACCCCTTTTTGTTGTAAATGATAAAAACATTTTTTTTCCACATTCAAATATTTATTACTTATCTATTGATAAACAATATCTGTTCATCTATTTTACGAATATTATAGAGCGTGTTGAGTTCCGCCACTCAACACGCAATGACTCCAGAATTCGGCGGGAACGGAGTGTCTTAACACTAGGTTTAGTGTGCTGGATAGAGCGTGACACAAAAAAAATAGAGCTGAAGAGTTCTTTAAGTTGAACGTGCTAATCACAGGAACTACTGGTACGAATTATTGTATTCTATGGTCACTTTACCGAGGAAGCTCATAGGCTTTATTGCATGATGTTAATAGAATCGATACTCGCTGTCCTTGCGGTCAAAGCTACCTTCTGCACTCAGAGTCCTATGTCATACAGACCGAAGAGATAATTCCATTTGACCACCCAGATCAAGCCGCAAGTAAAAGTTAGTTCAAAATACAGTAGACAAATTGATATATTTTTATATCAACAATGTAAGTCTATTCTTTAAATATTTGATAGCTTAGCGTGCTCCATTGTTTATCTGTGGATCGGTACAGTATTTTCCATCGCGTGATTACTTCCCATAGACCAAGTACAATAATTATTATGAGTATTTATCGAAAATAACGTGAGGTATTAGCGTTGTAAATGATTGTATATTTAGTTATGATATTATTGGTGATTATATATTTTATGTACTATTTTTATGTTATTTTTGCTTAGGATCGATTTCTAAGCAAAAATACTATATATATATATATATATTCCTCAAAAATTGTTTTGTATGTAAATTAATTTTTGAGTTAATTAATTTATAGAACATAAACAGGTAAATTAGTACAGTCTAAAAATGTCACAATTTTAATGAAAATTAATGTAAAGTAATATTTTTCCAGTAGTCACAACCTGCTTATTTTTAATTACTAGCATTAAAAAAATATATATATATAAAAACATGGGCGTATAAAGTAGAGCAGGGGACTTAAGTCCTCTAAAATGAGCTTAAATTATTTATTCGTACGTCCCGTTTTATTTTAATTCGTATTTATGTATGTACATTATATAGAGGCGTATAATATAACGAAAATATCTTCCGTGATAGAATACAGTTTTCGAAAAAGCTTTTACTTAATATTAAAGTTAAACTTGCAAATCGAACTTGCAAGCGATAACATCGTTAGAATATGGAATCTTTATATTGGACAAGAGACATGGCCTTGAAATTTGTGATTGTTAATTAATATTGTATATTTTCAATTCTTCGCTCTCTTGTCGTGGCAAAGCGGATGGCGGGCGGAGTGTCTTAACACTGCGCACAGATACAGCGTGAAGTATTTACGCATTATTATTAAGAACGAATATAACTATAATAAGTCTAAATTAATGAAAATATAACGTTACAACTAACATCCATACAAAAAAATTAGATTTGGGTAACGCAACTGCTTTAAACGTTCATTTCTATTCCTACCAATACGAATTCACACAACCTCCCACATATGTATTGTATGAATGAACTTTTGAACGAGCGATTTTTAATGCTAGCAACATTCGGCCATTCTGCAGCTGTAGCAATATCCATTCGATCGATCTGGCCGATGAAATGCCGAGTGATGTGCAACGGCTTGTACTCCTTATTGATCTGGATACAATGTAGGCACGATCTGGTCCACTCCATGACGGCTGTTCCTTTAGTTCGTAATAAAGTTTTGCGTTTCTATAACGATTCGCGATTCTATAGTTGTTAGCGGGTTTATTGTAAATGCATTTTTTTTGTTGCAAAGTTTTGTGGTAGATGCTTTGTTTTAATCGTCAGCTTGACGCTGTATCCCGCACACAGAAAGGTAGGCAGAGGGAACCTAGTGTTAATACACTCCATTCCCCAATTTCCGCCGAATTCTGGAAGCATTGCGTGATGAGTGGCAGAACTCAACGACGCGCTTTTGACTCGACACCAGAGTCGAGTGGGGATCGAACACACAACTGTCAGTCGCTTTTACACTCACAATTTGTCACTCCTGCGTCAGAACTGGCCTCATGTTTTATCATAGGAAATATAGTATCCATCTGTCTTTTTATCCTATAGTATATTTTTTCGTATTTAGATAGAAATTTGTATGTGGCTGAGTGGGTGTTTGTGTTAACCTAACCAACTAGAAAAATATTTACAATGTAAAAACAAATTTAACTCTAACTGAGAATTGAACCTAAAATTACTATATCTAAACTAATTGAAATACGTGTAATATGGCCTCGTATGATCTCATTATGTAAGAAATAAGTAACGTTTGCTATAAATAAATTTATAATGTTGACATTTTTACACTTTCAAAAGGTTTTTAAATCTGTTTGTCCTAAATTTTATCTTACAGAGAAATTATGGAGATGAGCCGAATATGGTAAATGGGTTTTCAGTTAAATGTAGTTGTACTATATTTGGAACTTTAAATGTGTATGTATCTTTTAAAAATAATAGTAAATTTCTTCTGAGGCCAGTCGTGACGTGTGATTGTAAGCGCGACGGGTCTTGGGTTCGATTCCCACTCGAGGAAATGATCGTTGAATCCACCACTTAATACACAATGTCTTCGGCACACTGTCTACCAATTCGGCAGAAAGTGGGGGGGCGGCGTGTCCTAAAACTGAGCTCCAGATAACATTGCGAGCTCATTAAATTATCGTAAATTGAAAGAAGTAACCAAATAAAAATACAACTTTGCTTAATATCTTCCAGCGATAAATTAAAATTACAAAAAGTACACGCATCGCGACGCCGCCGACTCAAATTTTTATTAAAAAACTTATCTCAGTATACTCGTATATATATAATTCTCGGTAGAACGTAACACTGAAACCAATTTACTACATTTTATTTTACTAAAGATTTCAAACTAATTTTGCTTAATATGACATTACTTTTTTTTTAGCGTCGCGCAATATTCGACCTAACACACAAGGGTAGGCAGAGGGAACCTAGTATTAAGACACCCCATATTCCCCCGAATTCTGAAGGCATAGTGTGTTGAATGGCGGAACTCAACGCCTCGCTTTACCTTGACCAGAGCGTAGAATTTTAAGTATTTTAATAATTTCCTCGAATACAAAGCGCACCCAGAACCTGTCACGTTTACAGTGAGACACTTTGTGCCTATGAACTACGACTACCCTCAATATCACCATTACCTATACAAAATTCGATGCACTCAATCGATCTGAATTTGAAGGGTGTACATCAAATACCGTCAAATAGTAGCTGGCTGGCTTTCACAAAAGCGATACGAAGTCTCCTGGGTGCGGGGATCAAAGCACTTGTGAAATTCTCCTTGCATGTCAGAATGTCATAATAATATTTTTATTTTGTATTGTGCGGGCTCTATTTTCTTTATTCATATGAGTATATAGTGTGAGACGAGGCTATTGTGGCGCTGTGGAACAGAGATGGCTTGATGGTTGTGGATCTGATCTCCTCTCGGGGGAATGATTATATTTTTAATTAATTTCATTTCCACGCTCTTGTAGACGCGGCAGTTAGTTGTGCCACGTAACACTTGATGCTTCGGGAGAAAAGTTTGGAACGCAGTACTTAACACTAGGTTCCCTCCCTCCTAGGTACATCCTGCCTGTTTAGGGGCCGAGCATATGAACCGTATATCAAATTATCCTAATTATTTGTTTATTATTATTATTGAAGATACATCGCTACATATAAATAAAATATTGAGAACACTACGAGCTCTAATATGTGGAAAAAGAATAGAAAAGGCTATACTATATTAAAACCCTGATATTGCTAAAAGGGAGAGCCGAGTGGAGGAGAGAGAGAGGATTGAGAAAAATAAAAATTTTGGCGTAGGTACCCTCGCTGCCGGAGATTGCCAATGAGGTTACGATAAGACGGGTGCGGCGCGTGCGTCAGCATATTTTCTCCTCAATGTTTTCAATTTAAACCATATTATCTCAATGTGGCGTTTGTTATCAAACAATTTTCCCCCCTCTTGGATTCAGTTTGTTTTGAATATTTATGAATATATCGACCGTAACGTTATATTTCGTTCGGTTTGAATTTTTGAATGTTGAATGGTAAAGGTAGTTTTTGTATGTAGTAAAGTAATATCAATTGTTCTTTCTGTCTAGAGTAGTTAATTTTATTGTTAAAAACAAAGATTTTGTTGCAACTCTTGCCTCGCTTATTTTATTACTGCTTATAAGAAAAATCTCCATATGTGGCTCTTAGTGCTGGGGAATAAGCGATAGATTTTAATCCGAAAATTGGCATCATAGATTGTTAAAACATGGTTTTTATAACAGTCCCTTGAGCTCACCTCTTAGTAGTGTTTTATAATTGACTTTCTCTGCAATTAAAGTCTCCGTTTTCAATGTTATCTTTAAATCTTAGTCTTCACATCTCGGTCTCTTGGTTTTCTACCTTTCTTCTTTATAATCTACCTCTGCTTTGTTAATTTTTATGTTCAATTGATTCATTTTACTCTCATATGCTTATGACACATCTTCACAAAGACTTGTTCACAATCAAATTATACAATTTTTATCATTTCAATCATTATTTATAATCATTATGTCTTTTAGTGTAAAGAAGCTATTGTAAACGCAATTTTCGTTGGTACACTAGTTAAGCTATTAAACTTGGATTCATTTGGTTACTTACTCTCCTTCCATAGGACGTCCCCCTAATCTATCGTGATTTTTCTATTTCTTTTATAAACACTAAATACAAAGAAAGGAAAATAAAATATAAATATTAGCGACTCGATATACCGAGAATATCAGTAAATGTAAATACATCAGTGTTTTATTTGAAGTCTTTTAAATGTAAAAAGAGAAGATTAATTAAATCGAAAAGCGATTTATAACGCGAGAATACGGTTTACAAACAGCGCAAACATTTTCCCGGTCAGAGTATACTGTTCGGTCTTTTTACTGATGCACCGATTACGTGAGCAATGAAACTGAATAATAAATGTTGGTGAAAGCAAGCAGGAGCCTTCCTGGATGAAGATTTACATTTAAAATTGACTTCGTAGTGCCTCACCCTCACGTTTATTCACGTTTGATGGTATAGTACTTTTATCTTACCTTCAAAATGCATAGCTATTATTTCAATCGTTTTGGCCATTTCTCAGTTATGAAATTCTTATAGTTTCATATGTTATATTTTACTTTAATAATTTAAAGTAACATATTTTGTTCTACTCAGTAATACTTAATTTTGAATTTATTATAAAGATGTAGCGTTTATTTCTAGTGTTTTTCTTTGCAATTCTTTTAAATTTAATAATAATGAATCAGAAAAAAAAGTTTATTCTCGATTACCGTAGTTAGACAGCTCTATCATCTGTCATACATGTATACAAATGGTAATAAAGTAAACAAAACAGCAGCGTTGAGTTGCGCCACTTATACGCAATGTCTCGATAATTGAAGAACAAAATGTACTGTTTAGAATACACTAAATTCCCGTCGAACTATGTTCTTTCAGTATCAATAATAGAAATAATATAAAAAATATATAGTAAATTTCACTAGCTACGTGTCCACAATCTGTCCAATCACTTCAGTTGGACCGCCCCGCCGTAACAATAATACAAAACCACACGAAATATAGGCTTAAAAAGACAGATAAAAGATAGATAAAACTTTAAAAAGCGCAAACACAAATGAACTGTAGAACAAACATTAATCCTTTAATGTTTTTAATCGATCGCGCTCAAAGAGCTTCGTATCTAGGTGGGTTGGAAGTGAGCATGTCACTAGCATATTCGCCCGCACGCCCCACCTTATCTGACCCCTACAGCAACACGCTTGCCGTATCACACCAATTGTTTATTTATATGGGTAATCTTTTGAAATGTTGAGTAAAAAATGTAATTTGGATATCATAATCAATGGGTAAAATGGGTCTTGAGTTATTTTTATAACGCTTTATAATATGGTTTCTTTGTATTTTTTATCTGATAAGTGTTGGGCGTAAAAATTATAAAGAAGATTTTAAATATTTATGTGAACTGCATTTAATAATAATAATATACTAGACGCGAACCGGACCTCAATTTTGTCTCGCTGCGCTTGCAAAATCTCGGTAGTGTTCACATGTTGAGCGAAGCGAGAAATGAATGTTGACTTTTTCGATTTTTTTCGCCTAAAGCCTACATGCTCATATCTATATGTTTGCAAATTTTCCTCTCAATCGGTCAAACCGTTTGGGAGCCTATTGGTGACAAAGAGTGTAAAAAATCACCAGTAGAGCGAATTGAGTAAATTCATTAAAAAATAACACTATAATAACAGTGATATGTTTAACGTAATAAAACTTTAGAAAAGATTTTTTTAACTAAGGTAGACACAGAAACCCGAGTGTTAAGACACTCCGTACCCATAACTTCCGCCGAAATTGCACGTTGAGTGGCGGAACTCAACACCTTATACGTAATACAAATTTCATTTGTTTACAATGAAAACGGTCAAAAACCAAAATCCCATGAAAATTGTAATTTTATAAATATACAATAAATATGTAAAGTAAGCAAAGGCGTTTAAATTGAACGGTGAAATTTGTATTTTTAATTATAAATATTGCAAGACGGCCATTTTCATTTTTAAAATGCGGTCACTCCGTCCACCGAATCCTTTGTATATAAACAACCTTTGTTGGTATCCGCCAGCAATTTACCAAGGCCCGTGGACGTCACCCCAAAATATTATAACAATTTTTTTACAACCCCCTCCCAATGCCCCCTGCTCCTCTTTTAAAAGCAGTCTCAAACATTGCATGCTTACATATACACATATTTAAACATAATAACCTTAAATTTGGAACCTTTGTACGAAGATCGTTATGTAAAGTAGGACCCTAAAACAACTCTTGGTGAACATTAAATGCTATCAGTTGGGTCCGTTTCAAAGGACTCCTTATATTTAAATAATTGTACACTTAACTCTGAACTTTATAAATATACTTAAATATTTATATTTAGATATTAAATGCTTAAAACTAAAAGCATTTGATAAAAAGTCTAAAATATTTACTATAAATTATAATTATATACGCTGTACAATAATGATAAATATTTGTAGAGGCCGGTCGTAGCGCGGAGGCACAAATGTAGGCGAGACAGGTTATGGGTTCGATTTCTACTCGAGGAAATGCAATGCTTAAAATTTTAATAGAAGAACGCTATTAAGGCAAAGCACAGTTTTGAGTTCCGCCACTCAACACGCAATGCCTCTAGAATTCGGCGGGAAGTAGGGAGATGAGTATCTTAACACTAAGTTCCCCTTCATACTCGCTCCATGCGTGATACAGTGTGAAGCTTGACAGAGAGATAAATATTTAAAATAATACTTATAGTATTTAGGGAAAAGTCTATAAAGTAACGTTTTTCCCCCTAAATTAATACCCTCATACCTTAGTAACTACAACAGGTTTTTAATGTTGTATAAAATACGGGATAAGCGAATAAGCCCCCACAAGTAAATACAAAGAATTTCTTCGTTTTTCAATGTTGCTCGAACTAGGTGTAACATAATACTTTTTATTTCATCTTATATAATTGTTTTTTAGATTTAAGTAAAATGAAGACCGATTTTATCATTAACTCTTTAAACCCTCTAATTATGTATCGAGTTAGACCCCTCTGGTTGTTAGACAAAATTGATAATAACTATGTTTATTGTTACTAATAATATAAGAGATTAAATGAACCAACAGTGTGAAATATGAGAGGTGTATAAAAAATGTGAATTCTTATTTTATAACCTGAAAAATGGAACGTAAGAGAAACACTAGGCTCCCTTGCGTTCCCTGCGTACAACAACTATATGCTATAATAAAGCATATAGCATATAAGCTTATAGCAGTAAGGCACAATAAACACGACAGTAATGGGTTAGACTCCAACTCGGGGAATGATATATTTCATATTTTTAATTCCTCGCTCTGGTGGTGCTCTGGCAAAGCACGGCGTTGAGTTTTATCATGTAATAAATACCTCGAGAATACGGCGGAAAGTAACAAAGGAAAGGAAGTGTCTTAATGGGAACGAGTATCTTAATTCTAGGTTCCCAGGTTCCCTCGGCCTACCCTGCTATGCGCGGGTTTATCTCGCTCCCATCTAACTATAGCTTGAAGCTTAAAAAGGAAGAAAAAAACAGTTTAAACGTTTAAAAATGGCGATTATTTAGTATAAATGCCGCCTTAACGTAGGCATCACATTTCGGCGTAGCAACGGCACGGCGTAGCATTGTTTCACGAGAAAAATCTCCAGTCTTTTATCCTCCACTATCCCCCTTTAATCTTCATTTTAAGCAAGCGTTAACAATATTGCTTCTAATGCCAACAACAAATATAAAGTTGGTTATGTAAAAGCTTCGTTTAATACTATGGATACTTAAAGCTAAATAGAATTAAGAATTTTGACAAATTATTGACATTTAAAATTTATAACTAGCTATATGTGTATCACAGAAAACAAAAATAAACAAATTGATAAACTTCAAGACCTGAACTCCTGGCCAAAACTTGTACCTGGCTCATGTCAGGGTAGGCCGAGAAACCTAGCGTTAAGTCACTCCGTTTCCTGTTTTCCGCAGAATTCTGGAGGCATCGCGTGTTGAGTGGTGCTGAAAACACCAGTGCCGCGGTTTGCCTCGGCACCAGAGCGAAGAAATGAATATCTTTTATTTCCTCGAGTGGGGATCGAACCCACAACCAGTCTCATAGGTCACACACCTGCGCCACATATTCATCATTCTATAATAGTAAATAGTAAATAAATCAATATAGAAACTAAGTTAATTATTAACAAAGATATTATCACGTACGAGGATATGTTAGCAGGAAACAACATGGCCGCATACGGCGAGAGCAATATCGCACTATAACCATGACGTAGGTTCAGCGGTCATTATTGATATTCCTTTATATACCCATTTACGTTTTCGGTTCACCATTCCAGCACGACTCATTTTTACGACTATTTTTTATCTGTTTAGTTGTTCTTTATAGCGTTATTTTCTTGTAATGTTTGTATTTGCTAATTAATTGCTTTTTAAATTATTTTTATGATCAAAAATTTTATTAATTAATTTAAATTCAGTAAGGTCGCCTTAAAATCATAAGAAAAAAGATATAAAAGATGTTTCTAAAAGACTTCTATCTGCTGTGAGTATATAAAAAAAATAAAAGAAATTCTGTATATTGTAGCATGGATAGTTGTTTGAGGCCGTCGCGTTACTGGATCACAAGAGTGTGATTGTAACACGAGGGCTGTGGGTTCGATTTCCTATTGGAGAAATAACCTGTTATTTATCAATATTTTCATTTCTTCTCTCTGGTATTAAGGCAAAAGCCCGGCATTGAGTTTCGCCACTCAACACGCAATGTCTCGAAAGGATAGCGGTTAAAGGAGGGTCTTAACACTAGGTTCCCTCTGCCTATCCTGCTATATATGGAATATAGCGTGAAGTTGATACTCGCTTATATTTTATTAACCTAAAATTGACTCTCCATCTTTACGTCTTCCCCAATATTACTTAGGTAAGTATAAAATATAAATAAGTGCACTTAAATAAATACAAGTATTCCATCACTTAACGAGTATTATCCGATGCAATGCCAGCTGCGAACATTGGACTATCATCATTCTTCTTGAGCTCGCTATTCGATAGCAAACTATTTTAAAAGCATTCGCTTTCAAATAAAAACTAACCTGAAAGCAGCAATAATATTTTTGAAACATTCTGTTTTTTTTTTTTGTAGAATTGAAATGAAAATATTTTCTCCCTATTATTAGTATTCAGAAGTTATGCTTGCTGTTCAGGTACGCTTTACTTTTATATTTTTCAGCTTAACCCTGTATCCCGTGTATAGCAGGGTAGGCAGAGGGAACCCTAATGTTAAGACGTCCCCACCATTTCGTACCGCCGAGTGGGAATCTAAGCCAGAACTAGTCGCGTTACAGCACACGCTTCTGCGCCATGACTGGCCTCAACGCTGTGAATTTTTTCCAAAAAAAAAAACTAGAACAGGTGTTATTGATTATTGACAAAACACTGTATTTTGTTAAGTATAATCCGTACACAAAAGGTGTCGACTCATAAAATAAATTGAAATGCTCCGTCGATCAAGATTCGCGGCGGGACGCGGCCGCTCGGAGCTCCAACGATAAATCAACTCGCCTCTTTTATGTAAAAGAAAAACCCGAAAAGTCGTTTATTTGTTACCAGACCATATTAAGAACGTTTTTAACTAATATATTTTTGTAATATTAATTGAAATTTATCGATTAAATGTCCGTGTCGTCTGTTTTGTTTTGAAAGTTTTCACTGGTATGAATATGTAGAAGAAGAAAATAATTCATTCATATTTCTTATTATCATATTTCTTGATATTAGCACACTGAGCTCGCCAACAGCTTAGTTTTCTATTTAATCATACTTTTTATTTGACTCACTGAATCGAGTTTATTTATTATGTTCAGATATATCACAAAAATATACAAATAATTTAAATTGTTCCTCTAAGGAAGCAGTAACAATTAGAACTAGAAAGATTAGAAAGATTAGTAAGAACTAATATGAATTTGAAAATAATTAACATTTGAAAATTCACAATATTGCATGAAAATTATGCGTGTTGAGGGGCAGAACTCAACGCCGCGCTTTATCTTTACACTAAAGCGAAGAAATGGAAATATAAACATAAATAAATATTTCACTTCCTCGAGTGGGTGTCGAACCCACAACCGTATCGTGGTACAGACACACCCTTGTGTCCTTAAGCCAGGATAGCTTCATATTATTTTATATCTGTATACTAATGGGCCAGAAACAGATTAGAGCAATAATTTTGCGCATGACTTAGTTCATATGACAGCGTTAGATCACAGCTCGACCGACCCAAAGTCAATTTCCACAACAATACCTCTGAAAGCTGGAACCTATAATATATTTGTATATTTTTTTAGAAACATATGGATTTAATAGTTATTTTTGGTAAATTATCAAATATAGATATTTATTTTAATAATGAATTTAGTATTTTATTTATACTAACTTAACTATCTTCTACTACAGGCAAGCAAGCACTATGTTCGAGGAACCTAATTAGTCTCGCCCAATTTATTACTATAAAATGAAATAATATCCTTGCCAGGTGACAAGTTCTTGCCGAGAAAATTAATTATTTTCTTAATATAAACCGACTGGTGGTTAAACATTCTTTATCTCCGTTGAATTACATTTTGTTAATGGATACTTGTTCTGTTTCGGATTACTTTCTCGCAACGTTTGTGAGGACTCAACGTACTATTTATCTTAACCCCCACATCAAGAACAACTTAAAATTTTATAATTGTCTAACTCATTTGTCCTTATAGTATAAAGGTAAACGTCACCTCGCAGGGGCACAAGGGTGTGACTGTAACGTGACGGTTGTGGGTTCGATCCTTGCTCGGTGGAGCGAATTATTATTTAGTAATATTTTCATTTCTTAGCTCTAGCACTAAGTCAAAACCCCGGCGTTGAAATACGCCATTCAACACGCAATGCGTCGAAAAATTCAGCGATAAGTGTAAAAGATAGGTTTCCTCTGTCTTTTCTTCTATATGCAAAATACAAGGTGAAGCTGAATAAATATGAAAAAAATATACGTATTTATGGTGAGGAATTATTATATTTGCATGTTTTTTTTATCAATACTTTTTTATTTATCTTTTAAATGCAAGCCATAAATTGTGCTATGGCGAAAATGATTTAAGTTATATGTTAAATGATATTATGTTATTACAATTTAATCAATTATTTTCGTAATTGGACTATATTTGAGTATCAATTTTGTCAATCCAATATATTCAAATTTGGTAATACGGACAAAACCGCAGGTGAGTCCCTAGCTACAATATAAATTTGAAATTTACTCTTACACAAATGAAAAAAATATTGTGTTTTCTAATAGTTTAGATAAAAACATTTACAAGGTAATCAATAACACTAAGTAGTTTTTTTAAACTATAAATTGGAACCAAATGACACGCAAAAAGTACACGCCATTATTTCATATGGGATTTGAGTAATATTTATAAAATTCTTTACAAGTGAAACTACGTAGAACGTAATATTTATTCTACGAGTAGATCGTTATAGTAATGTTTAGCACGCGATAATGCTTTTAAAACAATTCCTTTTTAAATTAAGTGTTTTTTTATAAATTTTGGTTTTAATAATGTAAAATTAATTTAAATGAGTGAATTAATAAAATCTATTTTAGGCGCACTATTAAATTTTTATCTAATAAACATATTTTCTAAGTTTCGAATGTTAAACGTGGAGGCCGTCATGACGGTTTTTTTTTTGGAAATTGGCCAAAATACAACTGCACAGTTTCTGAGATTAGAGTGAACGAACGCACAGACAAACACACAAACCGACAAACATACACAAATATTTTAAATATAATTGTTTTCGGTTTTATTACGTTAATAAATATCCCCAATAATAGATTTTCTAATATATTTTCCATGTACAGACAGCGGTGAGTTACAGTCTTATTATTTGTATAGATTAGTAACAAATTAAATGTAAGATAATAATAAATAATAGTGTTAAAAAGGACATCTCTTTCAAGTATCTTAAGGTTAAGTAAAAATTAGCTTCACATTTTTTTCCTGATAGTGTAATCCGTTGATCGCTTTCCGCCCAATTTTCAAGATGTTGCGTATTAAGTGGAACTTAACGCCGTTGCTGGAGCGGGAAATAAAAATAATTTAAGTATAATCATTTTCCCTGAGTCTATTGAACCCACGACCGTCGCCTTTACAATATTCACTCACTTAAGATTAAGTAATAGGTAGTATTTTAATATACGTAAGAGAAGTTTGTGATCTATTAATTAATTAATTTGACTGTAACGTGACGGTTACGGAACGTGACGGTTACGGAACGTGACGGAATGCCTCCAGAATGCGTCAGAAAATGGGGAACGGAGTGTCTTAAAACTACGTTCCCTCTGCCTATCCTGCCGTGTGCGGGATACAGCGTGAAGCTGACATTAATTTATTTATTTGTATTTAAAAATATATGTTTAAAAATGTAAATTACGTAGTTACACGCAGATAGTGTCATTGTTCCGCGTGACGTGTGATTACACGCTAATTGATGGTTTCGGTAAGCTGCTCTCTTCAATTAATTTGTTATAATGAAATGAAAATTTATTGAGTACAAACAATATATTCTACTATCAGCTATTGTTGTATTTAGTTATTTTTCGATAATACTAAAATATTATTATTTACTATATTTTATAGTGTTCATTTATATATATATATATATATATATATATATATATATATTTTCACCAGCCTATCGCCATCTACTGCTGAATGTAGGCCTCCCTCATCAAGCGCAAACCAACCCTGTCTTGGGCTTCTCGCATCCATCCGGTGCCAGCCACCTTCTTTAAATCGTCTGTCCATCGTGCTTCAGGGCGTCCTACACTACGCTTGCCTAAGCGCGGTCTCTACTCTAGCGCATATCGGCTCCAACGACCATTTGGTACGTCTGGAGACATGACCAGCCCAGTTCCTCTTCAGCGTGCTGATTCTTCGTACAATGTCAGTGACTTTGGTGCACTGGCAAATCGCTTCATTGCGCATTCTATCTGCCAGGGAAACTCTAAACATTGCGCGTTCCATCGAACGCTGAGCGACCTTGCAATACATAAAGCTAAAATATTGCTACATAGTATTTGCTGTTATTTCTTTTAATATTTTAATATTATAAAGTATTCTAAAATTATTATTGTTTTTTTTTAGTTTAATAAATATGGTCAGACATATAGGCATATGAACATCTTATATCTTTTTAATTCTAGCTGACTTTTACAAATTTCTTTTGAAATGTAGCCATTTTTTTACTGTTTCTGTCATTATGACGTGTATTAATTATTTATATGTTAATATATTTATTAATTAATATGCATACGAAATCTTAAACAAAAAATAGAATTAATTTTATAATTACAATTTCTTCTTAATTACTTCCTATAATTTGTTCGTGCTAAGTATATTTTTCTGGGACAGTTTTAAAGGACTTCCATAACTACAGTTTTCGCCGACAATTTGTAAAAGTGTAAAGTGGTTGGCAATTCTCCTTAGGTTTATAGTTCTTCCAATACTTTTCCTCCGAAGTTGCTCACTCGCTAAGATTTTGGAAGTTGTAGATTTTAAGTTAAAACATTATTCTTTTTCCCTCAGAAATATTTGTTTATACAAATTATGAATTTTAACAAAATGTCGATGTCATTATTTAAAATTACGATTTATAAATTAAACGGCAACTGGCGTGCCATAGTTTCAGCTTTATGTCCCTTTACAACGTGTTATTTTATTTGCCATAACCAATTACTTAACCTACCATTATATTATGAAGATATTTCAATCTTAATATTTTCTGCTTAACGCCCTCTGGGAGATCTAGATTTATGTGATCAGTTATAAATTACTCTAATAAAATTTATTACTGACCATAAATAAGAGCTAACCATCACGCTAAGATAAATGAAAGGGAATACTAAAATATTAAGTTTCATATTTTTTGATGGAATTTCTCAAATATCTTAACGTAGCAGTTGATGAGCTTAAATAATTAAGCCTACCTTTTATGTTCACCACGATTCACTGAAATTGGCACCCACTCTGTTCATGGCCACTAAACATTTTCACCAGAATCACAGCATCCAGTCTTAAAACACGGTTCTTAACGCGAGCAGTATACACATTGCTACGTCACTACTGAGTACGCGGGATCCCTCTTATCAAGGAGGACCTCCTCTTCGGTCGGAGGCAGACGTGGATTTGAGGCCCAAACGGTCCTGCGGGGCTATTTAAAGCAGTTGGGGTTGGGGGGCGCGCAGGCGTCCAACACCCTGTTGCTTCTCAGGGTTGTTTGGTAGTTTGATGTCGATATCGATGTGATATTCATTTTTTTAACTTTCCTTATAACCATCAGTCAAAGATTTAGAATCATGAGCATTTAAAACGATTTCCAAATTGTGATACATTGATACGACCACCGCCTAGTAAGAATCTTGTAAGAACAAGATATTAGACAACATTTTCTAGTCTATTACACCAATTATAGCGAAATTTACGTTTTTATTATATTATAAAGTGCGTTGTGCAATAGTAGAATATTTAATTATTTTAATTTAATTAGCTAAAAAAATGAGAATTGTTCCTTATACTTTTTCCACTGTATATAGTTTACTAATATTTCTCACTAATAATACAAAATAGTTGCAAAATTTACAATAACTATTCTACTTTTAATAAAAAATATATAATGAATACAATATATTTTTTTTAAATATTATTATAAATAATAATTAATATTTATTTGTTATTATAAATAATATGAATAATATTAAAATTCAATTAAATAAACAATTTCCTAAGTATAAAAATATGATACAAAAGTAAAACTAATATCGATAAGATAATAAAAGTAACGATATGCTATTGTGCAACAGCACTACCTGACCTGCACTCAAACCCCAGCAACCTGTAACACCCCCAACCCCCTATCGTTTAAATACTGACTTATCAAAAAACTTATGGTTTAGTTAGATGTTGTTACAAGTTTTGCCTCAGCCAAATAAATAATTTAATGTTTTTTTTTAGAACATTTATAGAAATTATGTTAAATTTAGGACGGTTTTTGATATGTTCCGAAAATTTTATTGATTTAGAAAAATTGAAAATGTTATAAAAAGGATTTGGTTACTTGATTAAATAAATTAGGATGTATATATCACTTTATCTACATTATTACAATATATTTCGTTAAAATTGACAAACCAAAAAAAGAAGCTCTAAATTTCACACGACACTTTAGTAGGGTTACAAGTGTATTTCCAGCTTGTACTGGACTATTAAGTTGATATTTAGCTTGGTACCTGGTGGTAAAAAATAGTTTACTTTAGTAATAATCTACCTAGGTATCAAATATTAAGTTTCTTTGTTGTTGGGTTTACGTTGGGAACCAGTATATGGCGGCTTAGAAAGTCAATATGTCAATACCTGTTTGAGTTAAATTGTTGAAGTTTTATATATATTACAGGCTTGTAGGTTCTGGCAGTTATGTTAAATTTCATGCAAGTAAACTAACTGGTTAACGGGTGTTAAAATGTCACGTGGTAAGTATGAGAAAATAGTTAATAACCATAATTTATTGTTCCTCTTTTACATATACACACTTCTAATACTTTACACAGCACACTTAACACTGTTTCTATATAACACTTTACACTTATACACGTTTTAAAACTCATAGTTCCAACAATGACACTGATTTTAAATATTTGAACAGCGTCACAATTTTACACCTTACGAGAGGCAGGATTACGACGTACTGACTCAATCCATCAAAAACGTCACTTTTTATAGCCGTTTCCTTCCTCTTTTATAAATAATTATGTGGATATTATTATTTTATTTTCTGTAAAATACCCTCGCACTGACAATTGTCTTACATCACACTGGATCCATTTTTTTATGGAACCCTAAAAAAATTTCAGTTTTCAACATTACACTCAAAGCTGACGTGTTATAGTGCAGTGACTTAGGCTTACCAGTTAAGCGCACTTTACTCCGCCGATGTCATTTTCAATCGAGTATACCTACACAAAGAAGACTGTTAAAAAATATAAAAGAACAACATTGTATATTGATTTGATCTTCTCGAGTTATTTATTATATTTAATCTTTAAGCATAGACTACAAAGAATATGGAAAGCGTAATTTACGTTCAAGTAGTACAGTCGTACCAAACGATGAAACAAAGAGGCAGTAAATGTAAGCGAGTTAAATGTAAATTGATATACACCTGTGGTCATCATAATTTCAATGAATCTTATATTTGGGTCATCCTAGAGGAACCCAAATATTACTCAGTTTGTACGTTAAAATTTTTAATAATGTACAAGACTAGATATAACAAAATTTACAACTTGTGAAATATTTAAGTATTTAAAGGTAGTCATAAATTATTAAGTCTACACTGAGTACATCTATCTCTACGCAACGTATTTTTATATTGTGAAAAAACCAGTAAATACTACAGAGTTTACCGTAAGATTGGGAATGGAGTATTATAACACTAGTTTCCCTCTGCCTACCATGTTATACTCGTATAAGAAATACAGAGTGAAGTTAACAAATATCAGTGTATATTTTTTTAAATTTAACTGCCATGTTTTTCCACGAAAATGTATTTATTTAAATGATTAATTTAAATTGAAAGGTAAATATTTTGTCCAGGTATTCAATACAATACAATACGTAAAGGTAGATTGATGATTTCATTATGAAATCTATTCATGTGTATATCAACTGGGAGTAACGGAAACTGTGAAGAGTATTTTTAGCAACTGTTTTGTTTACTGAAATTTCTGATTGTAATATTACTAGTACTACTTAATACTGCGTCGAAGCCTAAAAGGAGGAAGATAAAACATTAAACTATTCCCATTGTTGGGCAAAAATCTCTCTAATTCTCTTACACTCTTGCTTATTTTGTGCTATTGTACACCAGTCAGGTTTATAATGGTCCAGCTCGTTCCACCGAGATGGTGCGTGGTTTCACCGTTTGTGCGGCGGTTCTTCTTTTAGAGTTTATATTAAGTAATTAAATTAAATAATAAGAGACATACACATTCATAATGTGTGTCTTATATAAAATAAATTTCCATTTAATATTGAAACTTTTCATTATGATCTACATTATATGCACGTATTCGCCCATTGCAAGCATCGTTCCAGGTATTTTACCATAAGCCTCTTATTTATTTATTGTTGCTAGTATAAGCTCCTTCAGTACCGGTAGATTGGAAATTGATCATAGTTTTAGTACAGTAGAAACTATTTGCAACAGTAGTTAACTGCAAATTTACTTTAGTTGCGAGATACATAAAATGTATTGACTTTGTATTCCATACAAATTTTCATTGTATTTTTTGTGTATAGTTTAAAATTTTAATTGTTAAGTTTGTTCTATTTCCAATTATAAGAAAATAAAGAAAATTATATAATATCGTTGTTATTTTAATACTCTGAATTTTAAATATAAAAAGCAATTTTGGAAAATTGTTGATATTCGGAAAATTAAATTATAAGATTTTACTAATGTTAGAAATATTATAAATAAGAAATTTCTTATTAACTGCCGACACGAGACCGACGATTTACAGTCTTAACATTATTTAATCCCAATTTCATTATCTACGGGTTTCGTACCTGGACAAGAAGAAAGGAAAACTCTCATAGGATCACTTTGGTGTCCGTCTGTCAATAGCATTTAGACGGAGACCGCGTGGATCTGATATCAAATATACAAATCTACAGTTCCTTAGAACAGAATAGCAAAAAAACAAACTTCTCAGTCGACCTAATTAAAAGATACGAGCATTTACGTAGGGAACCTTTAGGGAACTAACCGTGGACGTACAATTATAAAATTTGACATGACACCTTGCAGTACAAATAAAGGAAAAAGTTTGAAAAGTGAAAATTTATAGATGTTTAATAGAAAAAAAATTACAAACTTATAATTGTAGTTCAATTCATACAAAACGTATGCAATCGTCCGCAAACTTAAGTTTATCAACTTTTATAGATTGTACTTCCAATTGACATATAACCCTGAAATTGGTACGAAACCCTCAACATGCGAACGACTCGCATTTGACCGGTTTTCATATATCACAATCTAGTGAATATGAAAAGAATGTACTAGTGGACCCGAACGCGGCTACACCCGCTTGAACTATACGATTATATATTAAATATATTTACAAAATTATTTTCAGTTTTCAATTCAATTTTGGGTGACGTTTTCTAACAACAAACTTTGCAAATCGTTGCTTAGCGACGGTTGTTATTAACATGGCGGAATAAATTGCATGTCGAATTAATAAGTATTTTAATATATTGGTATATATCGAAAATATGATAAATATGATATGATAAATATGAAAATATGATAAATATGATAAATATAAATATGATAAATATGATAAATATGATAAATCCTATGTTCTTCCGGAGACCCTCAAGTATCTCTATACGAGTATTGTATCACAATTAAATTAGCGGTTTGGCTCTGATTGCGTAAAAGACAGACGGACAGACAGAGTTACTTTCAAATTTATAATATAGGTATGGATATAAAAACTATGATAGGACAGTGTCCGTAGGAGAGTATTCATCAGATGCACAAATGTAACTAAGCCGATAAAATCTAATTGAGCCCAGGATTAGGTTCCCATCTGCATGCATACAGGTCGGCGCCAATACTAATGTGTGGTACTTAATATCCCCGTGATTGCTTTCGCGCTAATGGCATTGTGATTACAATTTCATAGCTGAAATACGTTTTAATTATTTATCGCCTACTTAAGGCTAGAGAAGTAGAGATTTACGTGTTTTCCAACGAGATCGCTCAGTTTTTACTGTATCTTGTTCAATATGTATGTACGAGTTACTCACATGCTTAAACAACCCCCTTCGCACTAAGCTAGGTTCACAATTTGCGTAGAGGGATTAAACTTTTGAATACTAATTTACGAGTATTAAAAATTAAATATTTAAATTTATAAGCTCGATGCTTTTAAAGGACCATTAAAGTTTCAAATAAAATTGGGTAATCTAGTTACATATATTACTATAGGTACTGTTGGTTTATTGATGTGTTTGTTTTATTTTCTTGATATATTTGGGGTTCAAGAGCGAGTGATATGCAACATAAGATTGCTATTGTAAAACTGTCAGTAAGCTTCTTTTCACCAATTCCGCTCTCATCCAAGACCTGGTGAACGCCGTTATAGGTGAGACTGTGGTAACCGACCCCCTTGGAAAGGTAGGCTGATAAACAGATGGGGGAAAGGGAATCCGGACACAAAATCACCTAATCCGGAAGTCAGGCGTTGGCCTGGACGCCTTGACTAATAACTAGACATCGGTTTATATGCATTTGCATGTTTGCATATGCAAAAGCATAAAATTCTATTTTAGTAGCGTTATTGCATTTTTTCATAGATTTCACTTATTTCAGTAGTTACATATAGTGCATATTTGCATGCATATTTTGGCATTTTGATGGTGCATATAATACGAAACCGAAATCAATACACTATTCCCAAAAAATCTATTAAGAAAAATCAAGAAGAGTATTAATAGGGCGATGGCATGCAGTCCAGCTACTACTAAACGTTATTAACGGTTTTATCTTTAATTATTACGTTTATCTATAATTATGGTTTTAGTCGTCGTCGAGGCCGTTGTGGCGCAGCGGCACAAGAGTGTGATTTTAACGCGATGTTTGTGGGTTCGATCCCCACTCGAGGAAGTAAAATATTTATTTACGTTTATATTTCCATTTTTTCCCTCTGGTGTCGAGGCAAAGCGTTGAGTTCTACCACTCAACACGCAATGCCTCCAGAATTCGGCAGAAAGTGGGGAACGGAGTGTCTTAACACGAGGTTCCCTCTCCCTATCCTGTTGTGTGCGGGATACAGCGTGAAGCTTATTTATTTTATGGTCTCAGTATGTCAAGTTAGTTAGTTTACTGAAATGTATATTTAACCAAGGGAACGTTACACTAGAGCTTTAACATAGTAGATTATGAAAAATGAATATTTTTTTGTGTATAATATATATTTCAATATTAAAACTTATTTAAGCCTGCATGTGCTAATTAACGTTCGCAAAACCTTTACAAATTTAATGATTGCAAAAAGACTGATCCATCATAATACAGCTGTATGAGCATTGGTTACACTCGACCGCTACGCAAACGAACACTGAGGACGTGAAATGCAACCAATACTGTACATTTTCGTTATAGTCCATTGAACATTCATCATCATTATATTACTTGTTTGTTCTTTTGTCGCACTTTTAATGTATTGGTAGTGGTACTGTTCACGTTGTCGATGCGTTATTTTAATTGAAATATATAATTATTTTTTATAATTGAATTGAATTGAATATTATGAAGTCAATTCCATTTTCATATTGGTCAAAATAAATTATTTATGTTTCAAACAAAGGAGTGGATGAATAAATGATGAAAATTGTTTTGTTGTATTTATATAGTTGGTTCTTAACTGTACTTTATAAGACATGGACTTTTCTTCGAAGTTTGCTTACTGAATTGATTTTTTTTTGTTTTTCAATAAAAAAAGATTAAAATTACCAAATTTAACCAACTGAGTCTATAATATGAATTAATTATGCATGCCTATTATACGGACCACGTAAAATATGTAGATTAAATATTCATATTCATTATAGAGAACCAACAGATGTTTTTAGTTGATCTGAGCACATATTATAATGTTATTATTTTTACAATGTAACTGATTCCTAATAACATTTAGGATATTCTCATAACGCTTATTATATATTCGAATAACTTGACTAAGCTTTATACAACCGCTACTATGACCTCTGTCGATTTACTTTAAATAAAAGTATAGCGTTGAAAACAGGCCATCATGGCGTAGCATCACATAATTGGAATAAAAATACGATAGATTTGGGTTCGATCCGAACTCAGCAAGACAAAAGGCGACGTTGAATTCTGTGACTCAAAATGTGATGTTTTGAAAGTTTGGTGGTACTACCAGGTTCCCTTTGGTTCCCTATACTCGGTGTATATGCAGAATAGATCGATAAATTATAGCGCGTTTATCTCCACCTTAAAGGCCGGCAACGCACCTGTAGCGCCTATGGTGTTGCATGGGGCCGTTGCCGGTGAAGATGATGTACCATCAGGTGACCCATACGCTTGTTTGCCTTGTTTTTTTCTATAAAAAAATTAAGAAAAAATTAAATTAAAACAAAACTGTATGATTATATTACTTGCAGTGCCGGTTTTAGCACTACCGGCGTCCTGGGCGAAGTTTTTTCGGCGCCCCCTAACTACAATTCAATAACATACAAAAAAGGGAATAGGTACAACGAAATAACCATCTATTTAAAAAAATAAAAATAAAATAAAACTAATAAAATTTCACTTCTTCTAGCTTTTCTATCTGCAAACTCTTTTATTAGGCATTCAAAGTCTATTTTTTCTGCAATTTTAATCCGTAATCAAAGTCGACGATCACTTTGTTTTTTTTTAGCTCTTAGACCATTTTAAAGGGCATCAAAAGGAAAGGGGCATCAAAGTCTACGATCACTTTGTTTTTTTGTTAGCTCTAAGACCATTTTAAAGGGCATCAAAAGGAAAGGGGCATCAAAGTCTACGATCACTTTGTTTTTTTTTTTAGATCTTAGACCATTTTAAAGGGCATCAAAAGGAAAGGGGCATCAAAGTCTACGATCACTTTATTTTTTTGTTAGCTCTAAGACCATTTTAAAGGGCATCAAAAGGAAAGGGGCATCAAAGTCTACGATCACTTTGTTTTTTTTTTTAGATCTTAGACCATTTTAAAGGGCATCAAGTCCCCTAAGCCGCACCGGGCAGCAAATACTCTAGCTACGCCACTGCAGCGAGGAGACATCTTTGCGCAAAGCGCCCTAAACGGGCGTCTACGGCGCCCTTTTTGTCCAGCGCCCCTGGGCGGTCGCCCAGCCTCGCCCTGATCTAACGCCGCTACTGATTACTTGCATATTTCAAGCTACGCCGTAGACTCTATTCAATACAAGCGCGTAGAAGGAATAAATCTCTTCAAATCACTGTATTGAATTAAAATTAAAATGTATTTTAAATTATAAATGAAAAAGGAAACAAACTAATGTTATTTAATACATATTAATATTAACAATAGGGAATTGCTAAGAGGGTACAGAATAGAACAGAGAAGACATATATTGAATTCAAATCCTACTGCTTAGACTAGCACTTTGGGTTCCGTATTAATATTTTGATGGACAAGAGCGCCAATAAACCCAGTGGTAAGCCTAAAAGCACTACCGCCGATAATAATTCGACTGGAAATTTCACTTAACGTGGAGCAAATTCGTATTTCAATAACTAGGGTGTCTTTGATGCACCGGATGTTAAGTGCAAACAGGATATCATTCAAACTGTGAACATAGCTAACAGCTTAATTGAATGTGTCAGAAAAGTTTAAAGCTAATTGCACTTCGTGGAGCGCGTGTATTTCACTTAAAAACCTTTTATCATTTTATTTATATGGGAAATTTACAAATTAAGATACGCGGCGGCGTGTGTGTTATTATTGACTTATGATAAAACAGCAATTATATCAAAAACTTAATCTACTGTTAAATAAGATACTTGAAATTTGGCTTCAAATAGCAGTAGATAGACGTTTGTGCATATTTGAGTTTGATTATGAGTAAGCAAAAAACCTGAAAATTATTGATAACTAGTATCTACACCGTACCTAAACACCATAAAAAGTTTGTACGCCAACTTTACCAGTACATTTAAATTGAATCGAGAGGAATATGGATAAACATAGAGAGAAGAGTGAGACAAGGCGATCCATTCCATCCAAGATGGAAAGGTCCTATAGGAAAGAGAAAGGTAGGCAGGCCAACAAAGACGGTGGGCTGATGACATAATAGACATTGCAGGAGTAAATAGGACATCTGCAGCAAAAAATAGAGAGGAATGGAAGAGGATGGAGCAGGCTTTCACCCAAACAGGGGTACACATCCAAGAATTAGATAACTAAAAATATTAACACTAGCATTAGGAACATAAAATATTTCATACTGACATTAATATAAGACTGACATCCAAACTGATATGTACATACGTGGTTGTGAAATAAAAAGCTTAATTATTATTATAGTATCAACAAAGTTATAATAAAGTTAATATAGTGCTCGGTGAATAAGACCACGGGGAAGGTGTTTTAATTAATCATTTAATTTTTTACAATTTAATTTAATTTTATTATATTAGAAAATATCTGGTCTTTATCGAGAATAAACTTTTAACATTATATACACACACACATGTACAATCAAGCGGTATCTTCATTATATGCGGTTATAACATAGTAGGTATTATTTGCAGTTCAAGCTTTAATTTCGATATGATGGGTGGATGAATAGCTTTAATTACAGGTAGGCGAGCTCAGCCCCCGGATGTCAGCGCATACAGTGACGCGTCAAACAATGTAAATATCCAACGGAGGCTTTGACTATTTTTGGACATGCAAGCACAAAGGCTAGTTTTAATGGAATTGGTCAATTTTAACAAGTACACAGATATTGGAATTTGTTACAAGAATAATAATCATTTTTAATTTTTCAAATAATTTATAATTATATTATTAATAATTATTTATAATATTTGTTAACACTATAAAAGCGTCGAACTGTTGAACTAATTGCTTTTAGCTTTAAGCTTTATCCCTAGTGAGGTAGCCAGAGAGAACTAAGCACCAAACGCTGCTTAAATGTTAAATAACTGTACGCGGAAGTTCTTTTATTTCGTCTACCTTTAGTTCTCACATTCTATTACTATTCTCCAGGTCTTCCTCTCGATAGTTGTAATTGGACGTCCCAAAAAGATATTTAAAAAATATGATTTCAATTTACGAGTATATCTCGTGACTGTTTGAGGATCTAGAATTAGATCTTCAAGTAAACTTTCAACCCTTCTAATATTTCAGTTATTTCATATTCACGTAAGCCTAGTATAATTACCAAAGAGTAATTAAATAATGCGAACAGTCCAAGATGGTTGGCGCTCGATGAGGAAGGCATTCAACAATTGATGGCGATAATCTGGTAAAAAAATAAATAAATAAAGAAGCTTCATGTGAATTTAAGTCATTCAGGTATTTCACTGGGATTCCTTCCATTCTCCTATCGAATATCTATTCGATCGCCGTTATATTCAGAATCTCTTACAAACCTTATAAAATATAACAGAAAATCTCTTTGAAATTTTTGAACCATCCTTCAAGAGACACATCCACCAACTCCTGGCTCTTTCTTTTTTAATGATTCTCTTGAGGCCGTCGTGACGCAGTGGCACAAGCGTGTGAGTGTAAACGCGACCGTCGTGGGTTCCATTCCCGCACAGGGAAATAAATAAAATAAATAAATAATAATAATTCATGAATATTTTCATTTCTACGGTCTGGTAACAAGGCAAAACGGTAAGTTTCGTCACTCAACACACAATTAAAAATACCTCGAAAATCCGGCGGAAAGGAGGGAACGGAATGTCATAACACTAGGTTCCCTCTGCCTACCCTGCTATGTGCAGGATACATAGTGAACCTAATATAAATAAGTAAATTAATTAATTTACGATATTATTTTTTACTAGTGGGCCCGGACGCGGCTACGCCCGCGAAAATATAATCCTAAATAATTAAAATAAGTTAAAAAATAATAATAAGTGGAGATTTATTATTAGAAAAAATATCTGAGTAACCGAAATGAACAAAC